>JAMKCH010039856.1:0-13403 GCA_023653785.1 Ophioderma brevispina
CAAAATCGTTGAAGGCTAAATGCACTCTTACTCGTTTAAGAACTGGCATATGGGTAAACAGCATGGTACGAGAACCACCACAATGCATCATGGTTTTTTATTTACATCACCCTCTCTGCCTATGAGGCATGTGACCTCTTGGTTAACCGATTCCACTCTATATTGCTTACCCCTTAATTTCCCTCCCAGATTGCCAAAACATATTGATCAACGTTTTCGCGTTCCCCAACTGATATCCAATTTGATATTCATCAATCAATTTAATCCTCATTTTTTTCAATCCAATAAATTTAATTTTTTCTAAAATTCGCTGTAATAAACTGTGTTTTGGTGGAGTTGTATAATCAGGATAATCCTATTTACAACGATATGTTGCCTTTTAATTATATCCTCTACGGGGGACTTCACAAGAATACCATCTCTTTGTTTGTTTTCATGAGGCTATATGATTTGTCAAAATCTGCACTCCACGCCCGAGGTGCAATTTAGTACCATGCACCATACGTCTAACATTTTCAAACAGGGACTCCAATATCTTGTACTTTTCCCTTCTGCAAGTTTGAAGAATACTCTCTAAAATGTAACAATGAAAATTCACTCCCAAATGCTTGGTTTATAATTAAAAGAGCAAATTTCTACTCATAAAGATTGAAAATCACTCCAATAGAGTTGATTTTCTAATTCGTTTTCGTGTTTTGTCCTTTGCCTTAATTCCTCAACAATGGAAATCCACCTTTTTGGAGTGATTTTCCTCTTTTTTTTAGTGAAATTTCACTCTTTTTTTAGTGCAAATTCACTCTTTTTATTAAAACCACTCATTTTGGGAGTGTTTACAAGAGTCCCATCACTCTTTTGAGGAGTGAAATTTTGACTCATTTACATTTATAGAATAGCTATGATTTCATTTCACTATTTTTACTAAATTTTTGCAAGAAGTCAGCATTGTTTTTTAATCCTATGGAGTATTATGTGGCATTGTTCACAATAGAACGTATGGGTTTTTTTGGCCAACAAGCAACATGGTAGAATGGTGACAGGGCTGAAGAGGGCAAGAGCTTAAGGGGGCATTTTCGTGATTCCACACCTCATCCTCCCCGACTTAACCTCAGAAGTCAGATTTTTATAATCTCTGAAAGACCGTTAGCCTTAGTATCCACGTGTACCTAATCTTAAGTGCAAATTTCGTCGTATTTGTAAGAGAAATTCGCAATTTTGTATTTTCTTCCGTAAACGGACGAAATTACAGCACATGGCCTATGGGACCGTGGAAAACAAGCAAAATTACTCTTAACACAAACCGCAAGATCCGATCACTTAAAATTTTGTGAAAGTTTTCTTCTGGATATCTTGTACAGTGAATACAACAGAAGATGCTGGAATCCCAAATGAACCTTTAAATATTATTTAAGCTGCTTTTGACTGGTTTACACTAATAGAAGTGTTAATGATAATGGAAGACTAACATAATTGTTACCCTTCAAGGTGGTAAAACAAAACACACTTGACCTCTTTGACTAGGTTAAAGGTCGTATAGGGGTCAATACCATATGATATGACACTGGTCTTAGTCAATGATCATGAGACCCAGTTTGTCAAAATACAGGAAATAAGGTTGATTGCTAAGAGTACAAAGAACAATATGAAGTCATAGTCTGTGATTAACACTAAAACATGTTTACATTGGGCATATTAAACATTTAACAGTGAAAATTATTAACACTCAGTATTGATTATGAACACGGCAAACCGCTGTTAATATCAACCACTGATGTTAATATTTATCACTGTAACATGTTAATATTTCACTTTAAACGTGTTTAGTTTAATCAAGCTATACTTCATATTGTTCTTTACTCTAGCACTCCATTCTTATACCTGTATTTTACCAACTTGGTCTCAGGCATCATTGACTAAGACAGTGTCAATTCATATTGTATTGACCCCTAATTCGACCTTTAACCTATCAAAGATGTCAAGTGAGTTTTGTTTTAACACCGGAAGTGTTAAATAACCGTTAGCCATATCATTAACACTTCTATTTATAGTAATTGATGAATATTGTGCAATTAGCCCAATCATAAATATTGTATGATAGGTTGTGCCCATAGGTTACTTCTGTAGGGTAGAATCCTAAGAAATATTCGCAAGATTTTTGAAGAATGTCCCAACTGGAACCAAGGCTTTTTCAATTCCGGGGCTGTAGTAGACAAACTCAGCTCAATTCTGACTAAGAGCTGAACGGAATGATTCGACTATGTATAAATACGCAATCTTACCCATAATTGACGGCTGAATTATCGATGAGATTGACTGCGTCTTCTGAGAGATGATATGAAGCCCAAGTTTTTTGCGAATAATCCTGTAATCCAAGGAGGTCTTGGGTTCGATGGACCCCCTGCCCGCACACACTAACTTCCTCTAATGGCCTACAATGATTTTTTCCCCCAAAAACACCTAAAGAAGGTTTGTTTTATTTATATTTTTTTCAGATGCTTGAAAGATTCATAGGTTTGGTGTTTCAGTTTCACTTTTGGAAAGTTCTATCTGTAAGCCCACAATTCCACTCCCTCCTTTTTATAAAGCATGTTACGACAGGCCTGGATTGTGCAGACCATGGCGTAATGACCGGGGGCAAGAGGGAGTTACTCTCCGGCTCGAGTGTGGGGTGGAGTGGGTGGGGTTGGTGGGCGGATTTATTTGGAGTGAGATATGACAGGATTAGTCATGAAGATCAACAGTGTGAAACTTTGGGTACCAACACATTTTAATAATACTTCCTATGATGTTTCAAGACACTATCAGTTATCCAGAACTTTTTGAATTTGTTGGAGTAGTTCAGAAGTTTCCAAGTTTTTTTTTTTCAAGTGAAAAAAAATGACTAAAATAAGGAAGAAAATGTGAATCTCAGACTCATTCAATTGTGTTGCAGTTATTGTCCAATATGAATAGAAGCAGGCCTGTACGCAGGGTTGTCACCCCCCCCAAATTCCAAAAACGGAAAAAGGTCACTTTTTGGTGAATTTTTTGATAAAGGTCCAAACTTAGTTAAATATTGACAAGAAAATCCACTCTTGTGGTGAAATGTTTTCAAAAAGTCTCAAAAAAATGGCCAGGTTTTTAGGGGGTAGGGTCCACTTTTACCAAAAAAGGTCCACTTTTTTTGAAGTCCCGCACCCCCCCCCCCCAAATAAATCCTAAATACGGCCCCGGATAGAATTCACCATCATCTTCTTGAAAATGCTTTTTGGTCTCTGCAGGGTATTTAGCAAATCATCGAGATTGCCTTCAAACTTTGTTAACGCCTCTCGCTACATCAAATCAGCCTGTTTTCTGTTGGTGGTTTTCAATACAACACAACAAGTCACATACTGACAACTCGAACATACTGCTTCTCACAATACTTATTTATCATAATTTTTCCATGTTTTATGGATCTATTGTCACATCACAAGGAAGATGTTCCTTCACACAACGCTTTATACGGTTTTTTATACCTTCTCCTGGTCTTGCGCAAAAACGGTATCATCCTTTCCATCTGGTTTTCAATTTATCACGACAATTACGGCAACAGAAAATTCCAAATTAGTCACATAAAAATGATTAATGCCTAAGGGGGGTTGCAGAGAGGGTTGGTGAAAAATTGGCCGGAGATGGAGATGGGCGTGACCGGGTGATGGATGGCTGGCCACTGTCGGTTACTTAGAGATTAGGCAATTTGGAGTGATACTTTTCAAAAGGGTTTCATCAAACGTTTTTTATAGTTTTTTCCATTTGTAATATGATTGGGGTGCTTTGCTTCACCGTTATTCGCATGGAGAACACAAACACGGGCTAATGAAGATATGGTAAACTCCAATTTGTTGCGTTGTTTTTTTTTGGGGGAATTTATCCAGGGGGAAATTGTGTCTTTAGTTTTCCACTTAGGCTGAAGGAGCACCCTGATTGTTCACGGAGCGAGCTGGGCTGATAATAATCACATGAGATGTGATCTACTAAAGAATAATTTTCAAACCGTAAGGAGGATGCTGCTGTTTCCCGTCTGTTTCTTATTTTTTTACTTCTACACTGTTTTTTTTTTAATTTTGTATTTAAATGTGAAACAAAATGACCAATTACTGTAACAAAAGCACACCAAATGGAACACGGCACTCGAGACAGAACATGGACCCACTTACTTTGCTTGCAAGTGAAGTGTTCTCCAATATAAACACTGCATTCCATTAAGGTTAGGATTTGTGTGTTAACTGAGCTCTGCACAAATAATCATGATAAGCTCTAGTCATCTGTTGATTTATGATTCTGATTTTTTTTGGTCTGACAATTAAAAGGTGCTTGTTGACTTATGTCTATTGTGTTCTCACTGATATGCAGAGCCTGGCCCCCCACTTTGCCAACATAGCATCACCAAGTACGTGGGATAAGGAAACAAACTTGTGTTTTGATGGTAGAAAGCAATATGCCTATTGCAAAGCCTATTCAATCTGTACTAATAATTGATGGTTAATCATGAAAAGAGGGTGGGTGTTTTGTTATATCTTGGGAATGAAATGAACTATTTCAGGATGACAATGCAAAAATACAGCATTCATCTGATATCAAAATCGATACTACTTCGGATGGTCAATCAGAGGGGGTCCCCCACAAGACAATCGGAACACGCACCTAAGGAAGGTAGAAAGCAATGAACCAATGTGTAGATTACCTGCCAAATTTGTTCATTATCTCTTGTCACAGACCAACTTTAAAAACAAAATTTAGTCAATATGTAACCTTTTCAGCAATGCCTACTAGCAACTCGCAAACAAGACTTCCCCTTCTGTTTTGGCGATTTGTTTTGTTTGTTTTTCCGGGTTTTATACATTCAAACAGTTGGAACTTTAATTAATGCGTTGACCACAGGGACGGATGTACTGCATACAGCCCCACCAGCTATAATGGATACAATTTTCGCTCTATCTCGATTCACATCTCCGGTCGTCTTTTCCTCTAACCAAGTGACCAAAACTCTCGTGTGGCCAGCAACCATTTCTTTTTTTCCAATCATAATGTTAACACATCCATAGTTCATAACAGACAAAATACAAAATTAAAATTGGCTTAAAAATCACAAACAGTGGGCGGCTATTAAAATAAAATCAACACATTTATGATGAAACTTGCTTTCTAACAAGATAGCTAGAGGGTTAAAAACCAAAAAAGAAAAATTAAAAAAAAAAAGATGCATAATTTAATGCATGCATAAGCAGTGCTCATCCTTCATGATTACATTCCAAATATGTCCCGTCTTTTTCTTTTCTTTTTTTCCTGTGGTCTCTTCATAACCATTGCATTAGATACATTGTTTACTTCAATATGACTTGATTTGTTAATCCATTAACAAAATACTATTCACCATACACCTGGTAACAATTGCAAGGAAATTGTTCTAAAAAATACAGACATACATAATGTGTGTTCATCAGCTTATTAATGTGAAATCAGAGATTACAAATGAATATTGTTGAACATTCCTGGAATGTTTCTTCTTCCTCCCCCAACCAAAAAAAAAATTATAATGGTGTGAAGTTCAGAAGGATTTTTTTTACAGTTTACTTATTACTCTTTCGAGTATTAATTTCTGGCAATAAAACAGTTCTAAACATCCATAAGTCACTATCAAGTAAGAAAACAGATCATAACCAAAACCCTTTTCCCCCCCATACACAAAGTGGCAAACCAATTTAATATATTTTCTTCATGTCTATGTGGAAGAACTAAATTCCAAAATCATTTCTGATACATTGACTTGAACACAGTAAGCTAAAATAACAAAGATGACATGATGACAATGACAGGTTGACACACGGGGTTATGTCTATGTGTTGCTATCATGAGACCATACTCAAAACCTACAGAAAATGTCTCAAAAAAACTGTATTCGGTTATTACAGGAACTGCTTCGAGGGAAGGAAAGAAAAACATGCATTTTACATTTTGTAGAATGCATTCATATACTTTACTGTGTGTCCAGTCTACAATACTGAGTTTGATCTAATTTTGTTTTAAGTATGAATGTCGTTCAACTTTTTAAAAAAACTGCCAATTAAAATGGCTACGGAAACAAATATAGATTTGAACTTTGTTTAACTATCTTCAGTAATATTTAATCAATTTACAATTAATTGCAAGATTCGAGACAAAAAAAATAAAATTAAAGCAGAAAGAAGAAAATCAAGCAAGACAGAAAAGAGACAGAGGTCATTGGTTCAAGCTTGCTTAACATTGCCGCATGCAAACAGGACGAAAGAAACAAACCATATCTCCAAGTGTACTAAGATGTGGAGTGACGAAACAAGGACTCCGTCTTCAAGACAGTGGAGTGGTGTTGAGGAGGAGGACAATTACTGCATATTCCTCATTAAAGAACTCTCAGTTAAGAATGGAATCCTCAAGGAGAGATGGAAGCAGAGCAAACAGGTTGCCGTTATTCGAGGGCCCGGGAATGAGGGTCTTATAGGCGAAGCATTGTGTTGTTAAACCTTTTCTCCTCACTGTCTACAAATGTTGAACTTTATTTCCTGATGTGACACAACTCTGTAAAGCAAATGTACTCTTGGCTCGGGTCTTTGCCTTTCTTAAAAATTCCTCGCATGCGCTGAGGTTGGGTTGAATGGGATGCAAACCACAAACTACAAATACCAAGGTAAACACTGGTAAAAAGTGTTTAGGAAATGAATACTTTCTTGTAGTGAATGGATTTAACTTTTTCTAAATGTTTAAAAGCTAAACAGGATTAGAGTTTCAATGGCTAGAGTTTGGAATTAAACACTCAGTGTTTTGGAAATTGACATTAAATGTTTAGGAATGAAACCATGGTGTTTAGGATTTAAACATGTTTCAAAAGTAACAACAAGAAAAAACATTTAATTCCAAAACACATTTTTACAGTGCATACTTGTAATTATTACCAGCACACCAGTGAGAGTTTTCTAAATGTCAAGTTGCACCAAGAAGTTTATTTGAATTTCAATAACCAATTTATTAATAACTTGATCAATTTTGTTTAACCACTTTCATATGCAACTTTATAAACCCTCATAAAATAAAAATGAATCATAAAGCTGCAAACCCGGTTGGAATGTCGAAGAAATTAGAACAAGTATGACCAAAGTGTTCGCACATACCGGTACCTATACTTTTGTTCCAAAGAATTTAAAATTAAAGTGGGCTTTAATTTTTTAAAATTTTTTGGCTAATTGTGTGAGAAACCCCCAAAATGAATTGCCACGTATCAATTTCTTACAAGTACACTGGGATGGAATTCTGGTTAAATTCACCATTAAAAAAATTTGCCTTGAAAAAAATTAGTTCTTGCCTTTTTCCAACATGCCTTGCACTTTTATGTATTTCTCTGTGCTGTGGGAGTTCTCTTTTTCAGTTTCACTTTCTTCTGTTTTTTTCCTACAATTGCTCTGTGCCAAAGTGCTCTTAAAGGGCACTTTTCTTTTTAATATGTGTAGTCATTCACACCCCAGTATTCTAAGGATCTCAATCCACACCAAGATTTTTTTTCTGCAGCCAGAGTTTAATATAGAAACACCCTTGTCCTCCCAAATTTCACTAAGTTTTGTGTGACTCATCAAACCTTCACAAAAAAGATTGTTGTTTTAAACTTTCCAAACCCACCATATCTATCCTCATGTTGCCATTACAAGTTCACATTGATGCATACTAAAATCGTATTATGTGATAAATGCTCCCTAAACATGAGGACATCACGTTTTCTTCCGTGACCGAGGGGTGGCAAGAATGCCCCGAGCCACAAGGAACAGTTTTCTTCTTTGTGGCTCATAATCCTCAGCAAAATAGCCGTGAGGTAAAACAAACATTGACAGAAACGAACTCCCTCAAGAAACACATCCGCTTTCTTGGAGAAGGACTCTGAAAACCTCTGAGAAATATATTTTTCTCGCTAATTATGTTTCATCTGAAAGTGGTGGTGACGTTAACAATGCGATACATCTCGTGTGCCCTACTTATTATGTATTTTTATATTTCAAGTTATTTGATAATGTATTGCCAATTCTACAACACTTGAAAAGATCGCAGTACAAACCAATTGGCTACCAAATTTCACAAAAGTGGTGGGAGATCTATAAAAAGTTTAATACCCATGAGATTATGGCAGTATCTGAAAGTAGCACTTCAAACTTGGGTAGTTGGACATTTTTTTCAACTGCCATCTAAATATTAATCTGCGAAAGGGAGCATCTTAGAGGATTCCCAGAGGGTGTATTGGGTCCATCCCACAATGCACCAGTTTTGGGAAATTTCACTTTAATAAGGTCATGTGATCCCACAAAAATCCTATTCTTAACACATGAAAACTGTGATGCTTACACTCATTTTAGCCCACAAGGTGCTAGTACTTAAGGATTTTGTAGCATGATCATGAAATGTTTGTGGGTTCTGAAACTTCTTGAGCACTTTCTATTCACTGAGATGTGTTTTGTACAGTACACCATAGGCACATTGCAATGCATTCCGGGATGGATTCAAAGCATCCTCTGAAGGATTCCAAAATAGACAGGTCTTCTTTCACATTTACTGTGCACCCATTTTGTCCTGTTCTGTTTATTATTTAAAGGTGCAACGAGAGGTTTCACATAACAGGTGTCCCTAAAAAATTGAAAAATCTAATTTTTGCACTAATGTAAAGCTTTCTATCAGAAATGTCCCCATGTGAAAGGATTAAGCTGAGAAATGTTTCTTTGGCACAAAAATCGTGCAATTTCTAATTTCGTATAGGAGCAAATACAAAATTCAGCCTATGTTTTATATTGAAATTAAACGAATGAAAATCACATTTTGTTTTCACTTTTAAAAGGCATTTCTGTAACCAAAGACAAGGTAAGAAATCTATTGGGGGTCTTATCTATATGAAATCACTACATATGACACAATATATGGTGCCCCAAAATCTCTTGTTGCACCTTTAAGTATCTGGGCACTATACCTGCCTATCTATTGGCATCTATAAGCACTATTTTGATTGGTTACTTGGAAGGTAATATCATGTAATGAGCAAATCAGAGAGAGTGTAAGAATGGTGATATGGTTTACACAGAGATAAAGAAGCACTATTTTGATTGGTTACTCAGAGGGCTATTTCATGTTGTGTCCTGTAATGAGCCAATCAGACAGATTGTATCATAGGTGGTATAGTGCACAGGGGATTAACATCCTGGCCACTACCGGCCAATATGATTGGCTAATTACATCAAGTAACTTTATGAATAACCAATCAGAGACATGGTATGAAAAGCAAGTGCATACAGATATATATAGCAGATCTATTTTTAATTGGTTTCTTAAAGGTTATATCACGCTAAATCATGAAATAAGCCTATTCACTTTCTGTACACGTATGCCAATGCATGAAAAAAGCAACTTCCACAAAACATTCAGAATTCATAGAAATCAACAGAACACTAACAACAATTAACATGACATTTACCATTTTTTAAAAGAGTATTTCTGACTTATGTGTCACTTTCCAAGATTACAGTTGTCTGTCAAACTACACATTGCATTGCACTGTTATTAATAGCATAATGGCACATTAGTAAACAGCATTCCTCAGTTTTGTTTTAGTAAGGTAGTAATGAGGTAATAATATGAAATTAACTCCATCTGTAGTGATTGCATAATTATCAATCAACCAGGAGAACATTATGCATGAGAGAGGAAGATGATCCTATTTTATAACAAATCTCCTATGTTCCACCCAGTTTTATATTTATGGAAAGTGCATGAGTTGGATTTTTGCATTGTTTTATAAAGTGTGTTTACTTTGAATCAAAACATTTGGAAATTGACTGACTGTCAGCAATACAAAACAGCAGCGAGAGGAATCTTGAAAGAAAAATGCCAAAAATGTTAATCATCGCCGGTTGAAAATTACCTAATACCACCTAAACGGAGTGTAAAATGAAATGTAGGCCTATATCGTAATTTTACATAAAAACGGAATAAATCCCAACCCAATTTTGATGGTGTTCTTTAAATAAATTAGAAAAAAAAACTTTCAAAGCCTGTTAAAAATAAAAATATTAGCTTTTCTTTTAAGATGAATATTATTGCTCAAAATCGAGGGTGACAATCAGAAGGACGTAACCTAGCACTGAAAGAAATATTAAGAATTTCTTTAATATATGTAATATGCTTTTGAGCAATGTGATGTTTAATATTTTCTATAAGCAAATCTATTATGACTATAAATGTAACATCTCATAAAGCTGTTAAATTTCTGGTACTGTAATAACATATATAAAACTGTCGAATAATGAGCTATTTATGAACAGCGAATTAAAGAAATTCTGCATATTTCTTTCGGTAGAGTTACGTCCTTCTGTTTGTCAACCTTGAACTGATACTCCTTTCAATACAATAATTGACACAGAGGCATTATGGCATCGCCATTCTTGGCGCATCCCTTCAAAAGCTACAATTTGTATTGGGTAGTCCCTAAATTCAGTTAGTGAATTAAGAAATAGCTTTCAAGCCTTATGGTACGCAGTTGCAGAAATCAAGCCTTCTTTTCTCAGAAGCTATTAAAAGAAAAAGTATTATTTTCATCATAGTATTTGTTATATTTCTCGCTCTACATCAACGTTTATTATCCTGTTTATAAAGAGGAGGGTGAACTTATTAAACACTGCCAAAATGGGGAAATATTTTAATAGAAATAATCATAAGAAAATCAGTAATATTGTGTTTGATGCCCCACCGCCGAGAGTTTTCAAAATTTCAGGAAAATTTTTTTTTTTAAGCAATAAATTGGGTAAAAAATAGGGGTTTTTACATGATGAGGTAAATGTGTAAAGTTTCACCCCTATCATGTTAGCCCCTCCTATGATTTTACCCTGGCGCTGACCCTGGTTTGTTTTGGGCGCAGTAAAGTTACCTTTTTCCCATAATGCATCCGCTACTTGATTCAAAGATCAGGTTAGTGTCAGGATATTTAGTGCTTGGCCAAACAAAAAGCACATGTGCGCGTCAGCTTGACAAACTAATAATGTCACTCATGTCATTATATGCACCAATGCATGCTTTTTACTCAATGTATTTAACGCAAAACAATATCCAGTCGAGAACCTCACTTAATCCAGTAGATTTCCTGTAAATAAATGATGCCTTCTAAATACTTTGATACCTGGTCATTAAAAGGGGCGTCATTAAAAGGGGGAAATAATATCTTAAAATATACTTCAAATCATTTATATCATTACCTATTAATGTATCTCGTAATTTAAGATTTAATCTCAGATGTTTTTCCTTCTGAAAAATAACATAATATACAGGTTTTTTTTCCTTTCTAGAATGATCTGAAATGTTTATTTCATGTAAAAAATATCTACATTACGGTTCCATCGATGTGAAAAATTCACCTGCTTCCATTTTAGCGTTATTATCACTTGTCATTCACCTAGTGTGTCATAGGAGTTAAACACAATTCCTGGATTGATAATTTCGAGGTGTGCTCTCGCTAAATTTTTCAATACCGACAGGGGGGCGTTTGGGGAGTTGAAATAATGCAAGCGGATAAAGGCAGAGTGATCTATCATTTCACGGAAAAAAAACTGGAACTTTGGATATGGGTTATTCAGTCATCTCTTGAATGCACCTGTGTTATTCGTTCTTAAATTTCATTTAAGAATGCTAAGAATGTTAAGATACACCTCTCATAATGATGTAAAAGACATCGACCCATATTCACAAAAAAAAAAAAACAAAAAAAAAAAAAAAAACCAAAAAAAAAAAATAAAAAAAAAAAAAAAAAAAAAAAAAAAAAAAAAAAAAAAAAAAAAAAAAAAACAAAAAAAAAAAAAAAAAAAAAAAAAAAACAAAAAAAAAAAAAAAAAAAAAAAAAAAAAACACCAAAAAAAAAAAAAAAAAAAAAAAAAAAAACAAAAAAAACAAAAAAAAAAAAAAAAGCGGACTTAGTTTTGTCGGATCAGAGGGCGTTTAAATCAATCCCACAATGCATTGACGTGAAATTTCCCAAAACCGTGCATCGTGGGATGGACTGGATACGGTACACCCTCTGGGGTCGACGTCTTTCATATAGAAAGTCCAGTGATGCAAATGAGATATTACAATTGATTCCTTCATACGCTGTATGACGTGTGCAGGAGCGCTTGACGGAATGAATGGCAATCCTAATACCTTCATTTGCATCATGGCGACTTATATTACGAAATGTAACCCCTCTGGTCATGGATTTAAAATGGGAGATTAGTCCTACTACACAGGGACTTTTTTCCTTTCCCTATAAATACCCTAAAAAAAACAAGCAGAAGGTGAATAGCTATACCTTGGATTAGTTCTAAGTTATTCTTTCTTTCTAAGTTCCAAGAAAACAAGCAAGTGAGACTAGAAATGGTTGTGCTTTAGAAAGCAAAAGTATATCAGGTGGTGGAATTTGCTGACAACAGACGACCTTTAACCTGATGCTGTATATGCCACATATGGGCCTTGGGTTACTGGTCAAAGAATAGTTGGCCTTTAAAAACCCCACCATATATCCCAACATCCCCTTCCTCAATATATAAGAACACCAAGTATAAAATTGACCCATCACTGAACTAACCAAAAGTGTATAACACCTAACAATGAACAAGTTGACCTTAAATTACCTTTGACATTTCAGTAGTTTCACACAATGCCTTGCTTCACTTGGAAGTTTGTACAGATTGTCATGTGAATCGTTAGTGATGAAACAATTAAAATGCAAGTTTGTGATCAGTACTGTCCAATTTAGCATGTGCATACAACTAACGATTCACATCGTACCTGTACAAAAACCTCCATGGAAGCAATGCATTGTGGGGAGCGACTGAAATATTCTCTTATGTATAAGTATGAACTGATCATCACGCCTAAAAAGCTACAGTAAGTTAACCAAAGGTGTACTAGAGCAATATAATGTCTAAGTTGCCCTTTAAATGGACTTTGACCTCCTCATATGTGACCCCAATAAGCCCATTTTTCTCAATGTATAAGCATAAACACGCAACGAACTTGATCCAAACTAACTAAAAAGCTAACAAGTTGCACTAATGTCACCAAAAGGTGTATACTAAATGTTGGACACACACACAATCCTGGATGAATAGGGTTTTTCAGATTGCATACGGATGACCTTAAAATGTTCATAATGAATAATGAAACATATGATATTTTGCACCCTTTTGCCTGTGACGTGGACATTTTTGGCTGCCATCGGGGAATTTTTTTCATCTACACCAGAATTTGCCCTCAGAATGGATGGGCAAAATATGCATAGAGCTGCTAGGATTAACATGGGTACATCAGGGATTAGGGATAAAATAGGATCAGGGGTAGGATTGGATAAACAACTA
>JAMKCH010039857.1:0-25527 GCA_023653785.1 Ophioderma brevispina
CACTGGTCTGCGGGAGTGATCCCAATATGCCTAGAGAAATTCGCTCGCGAACTTGTAGTCAAGTGCTATCCGTGTGTTTTGGTAACGGCAACATGATGACAGTTTCTCGGGATATGTGCAAATTCATGAAAAACTTTATTAGTCTCCCTTGTGTAAAAATGAGTTTGACAGACCTTATACGTCACTTGATCCTTATCTTATTACACTTGAAGTTGGACAACATCGCCGGTGGACGAAATAGGTTGTGGAAATCATCGAAAAATTTTCCGTTTATGGAGATTTACATCAACACTTGGTATGTGTAATTAGTTTCATTAACATGTTAACCATGCATTTGGGGCATAAAACGAATGAATAATGCACTTGTCAATTTCAATCCCGGCCCTGGGGTCCCGGGACATAGCGGGGTATATGCCGGACATAGCCGGCCATTTACAAGAAGTATTGCCCCGCAAGCCTGGATGTTAGCCGGGACTTGGCCGGGAATGTACATTAGCTTCTCCCCGGCCCTGCCGGGACAATCATTGATTATAGCTGGGACTTAAGCCGGGAGTTACAAAAAATTTGCCCCGGCTCCGCCGGACATAAACGGGGACTTTAACGCATGTGGTCACACCATCATCAAAACCAGGTCTCGTAGTGAAGCAGGAGCGCCTCAAAGTTTGTAGTATATCACCATTTTATACAGCTACCATAATTTTGCAGTCCGATCTCGTCCATGTCGATGTCCGTCGTGAAAGACAAGCTATACAAGTAGCACACACGCAGGGATCGAGATCTCACTAATCCGCGGATCGATATTTTCAACGTAAAAGCGCTAGAAAAAACAACAATTTAAAAAAAAATTCATATCAACTGAATCACAAGAAATTACCAACGAAGGTCGCAATAGATTGAACCACCCTGACAGAGTACGGCATGGGCATAGATTCAAGTTTACACTAGCAAAGAAGTTCACTATCACAGATAGCCGACAAACGACAATCGACCATGATTATCTTTTAAAGTTTGGCCGGAAGTTTTCCGTTGGCAGATCTGATGCAGGGTTTCGATATACCTGCTATACCGTTTAGTGCCTATATCGCCGTGGATAATGTGGAGTTTTTTAACAAACAACTAAATTGGTTTGTTTCTCAAACATAATTTCCGATGTGGTGAAATTTCGGCTCGGTTCTGACCATCTCCGGCGATCCAAATATATGGTTTTATATAGCTAGACCTGTTGTCGCATAGCCGGGACCGAGCCGGGATTGTACAGAGATTTAAAGCATCCCCGCCCCCACTGCCCGAGAATATACGGGGATGGTCACACCAAAGCCCTGCTAGTAGGGGCCGGGACCTAGCGGGGGATGTACCAAAAAATGGAGCCCGGCACCCGTGATTTCGTGCTACTTTAGAGGGGACAAAGGCGGGGGTTTCACGACAGCAAAAAATGTACTTTCCCGGCTAAGTCCCCGCTAGTCCCGGTACCCCCAGGGCCGGGCTTGAAATGGGAACAAGTGCAATCTGATTGAAAGGGTTTTTAGAGACGATAAAATTTGTAAATAAGGCAAAAGTAAACACGCTTTAAAACGCAATGCAATTACCTGTCGTCTGTGGTAGACAGTGTTGCCAACGCCGCGTTTTACCCGCAATTGGCTTACTGTTTAGCATGCCTGCCGCGCCTAAAAAGGCCGCCGCGGGTTCCCCCAAATTGTCTACTTTCCATATTCCCAAGCTCGCAACCGTCGCGGCACCCCGAGTACCTTTTATCCTCTGGACACATTTATTTCGATCTCCATATTTTAAAAGGTCCGTATTGATTAGCGCTTCCTTTCTTCTTGAAAAAGGCTTTACCTGCATTCACTACAGGGGGTACTCGCCGGGGGTACTCGGTACCTCGCTCGTATGACCACAATAGTAACAAACTCTCAACTTCATCCCGTGATCGGAGTGCTTTGTCAGCCTTACACGACGGGGAGTTGGTGCTCACTCAGGTATAACAACTTTTAAAAAAAAATAATTACGCCAAACAAAAAGTGACCGTCATGGTGGTAACACGTGGAGGGGCCATAAACCTTACTACGCTAGGATGTGCCTCTTACACGACGGGGAGTAGGCGCTCACGCCCGAACCCGGTGGGCTCAACTCAATCTGGGATATCTGACCGAATGAGCGATTACCAAAAATGCGGACAAATATGGCACGCGAGAGCGAACATAGATGTGGAAAAGGAACCCCTGTTTGTAATACAGTTTTTGCGTCCAATATCACACATACATATCCAATGGATAGAACCACCATACGATGGGGAACCATTGTCATTAACCACCAATGCGTGCCATATTTGTCCGCGTTTTTGGCAAAGCTTGGTAACGATCATGCGGTCATGGTGCGGTTGTGTTAGCCCACCGGGGCGCTCACGCCAGGTATAACAGCAAATAATTATCCTAACAAAAAGTGCCCGGGCATGGTGGTACAATGCTCCAGGGTAGGGTTCTTCCCGGCTCCTGGGATCAAACGTGAAAGGGCAATTAAACCTGTTAGGGTGTAAGTAAAAAGGACACGCCGCACGCATCCTTTTCTTTTGCGAATATAAATCAATGATTTGGTAAATGAATTTAAGTGCCGCGGTATTCGAGGACTTAAAACTGAACATTTCTTGACATGTATTCGTCATGTTTTCGTAAAAAATAGCGCCCTCACAGATAAAAATAAATAAAAAATAAATATAAATAAATAAGAAAATAGTTAAAAATCAGACTAAAATGGCATTTTTTCGTAAAATCGCCCTCACACGCGCTTAACGAAAAGTGAAAAAATTGGTCGACTTTTTGGCCATTTGGCCGCGCCTTTGCGCGGTTCCCTTTGCTGCGGGTAGGCAAAATTTTTGTTGGCACACTGGGTTGTAGAGGAGTAACCTCCGACCACAGATTCGATCCTGTGTAGACCGGACACCCAGCACCAATACTATTTCTAAGCAACCTAGAATGGTCCATGACATCTTCGGGGCTGTAGTAAGATAATGCCGAAAAATAAACCAACTGATTTTTAGTTGAAAAGTTGCAGAACTTACTCCCCCCCTCACAAACAGAACTCAGCTTGTTTGTTTGGTTTCTTTTCCACAAAATTGCACATTGGCATTGCAAACCAGTCATGATGAAATCGCGACCTCACTGGCACCACTCGACTGTTGCTATTTAAAGACTAGAAGTTTTGAGTTAAAGTGTGGACATGTCCAAAGTCTTTCCCGTACAAAATAACGTATTTGTAAAGGAAATCAACAAATCTATAGGAAGAGATCTTTTAATTTTACCATAATTTGGAAGAATTAAAAACAAGTTTGATCTGGAGGGAAATAGAAATACATGACTACAGACAGCTCGTCTCCTATGATTTAACCTATATCGGCAAGGAAAACAACATACGTTTTTCTATTGCAAACATGACAGGCAAGAAAATTCCTAATATTTTAAAAAATCAAATGTTATTGATAATTTCTACATTCCATTTAATAGCTTATCGTTCTGTGATGCATGTACAGTTTCCATGAGGGAGAATGAGCTTGAGGCTAGACCACAAGCGGCCTAGCCCTAGGCTAGGCCCTAGCCTCAGGCCCAATGGTATACTCTGTCCAGATATTTTATTTATCTCTCAATTGCGCGTCGAAGGGCGCACAAAACTAAATCACCACGCATTTCATGTAAATAGTTTTTCTTACTTCCGGTAAAAAACACAAGCTTAATTTTGAGATGTTTTACGGTCCTGTGCAAGTTTGGGACGATCTAGTAATTGCCCATATTATTTTTGAAATAAAAGGTACATGGTGTGGCATTATCTTACTACAGCCCCCCGTGATGGTCAGGGACCCCCGCGGTTAGTGAAAAAAAACATCTTTCCTTGCAAACGAATACACTAAGCAGCCGATGGCAATATCTTGATATAAGCCCCGTGACTTTAGAACACCCTAGCTTACGAAATAATAATCATTACTAACTCGTCACGGCTATCAGTTCCAGGGGTACCCGACATGGATGTTTTTAAAAATGGCAACATCTGTCTCTCGTACAGTGTATGCAATTCCAGATTCAGGTGGGTTACCCGACATGGGTGTTTTAAAATGGCAACAGTTCTCTCGGACAGTTTTATAAATCGGAAACGACGTCTCAATTAACTGGAAAAAGTGTGTTGCATTGTACGTTCTTGGCGATTGCAAACAGGTTTAATGTTTTGAATGACACAAAACTGAAATCTTGCACTTTCACTCTCAGCATCGCAATACATCTAGGCTACCCGCATTTTTTGCATTGGTGATTCTAAGATCAAAGCATCTAATTCTGCCAAAGACCTAGGAGTTGTTTTGGACAACTCACTTCTGTTAAAGCAACACCTAGCAATATTTGGTCGTGCGGCTTCCTTTGGTGTTTACAGAATCGGTAAGATAAGAAATTACTTAAATCGTGCTGAGCGTCTTGTTCCACCGCATTTGTCTCTTCAAGGTTGGATGCAACAACAGTCTCCTTTATGGACTCCCTACCTCTCAACTAGCCCGTCTTCAACTTGTGCAAAATGCTGCTGCACGTTTAGTGACCTGTCAAATGGCCGTGACCACATTTCGCCGATTCTTCATGCACCATTGGCTCCAATTGAAAGAGGCGCGTGGCTTTTAGATATTTTAACTCATACAAAGTTCGTCTGTATATGGCACCACAAGTACATATGCGATTATTGTCGACTACTTACCCGACACGCAACTCTTCGTTCTGCCTCACAACTCCTCTTCAAGCATGGCCCGCGCACAAAAACTAGGTACGGTGGGATCGAGCGTTCTGCTGTTTGCGGCACCACGTTGTGGAACAACCATTCTCTGGACATCCGCAAAGCTCCAACGCTCTCGACTTTCAAGAAGAAATTGAAGACACATTTCTTCAAATTAATGTGAGACTTTGTCGAATCAACTCCTTGTACTTTTTAATATTACCATAGCGCATTTTTGTTTGTTCTGCTTGTTGTGGGTGTTGGCGTCGCAGAAGGAATCCTGCTCTCGAACATTTTGTATTTTTCCCTCCTCGGTAGCTGAGTGGATTCGCTCTGGGTCTGGAGGTACATTTGTCTGCAACTGTAATTTTTGTTTTGGGATATAAGATTGTAATGAATTTTCATGTCATAGTATGCTGGTGCTTTGTAAATTATCGAATTTACCTCTACTTATATCGTTATACATAATCTGAGCTCTGTAATTATGTAGACTTCTCCCATCTCCTTTTTTACCTTGTAGTTTTTTTAAATTAGTTCTGTACCGCTAGAAACTGTGGTTTTAGCGCTTTATAAATGTAGTTAAAGTTACGTTAAGTTAAAGGGTTATCCCACCGACCGCTCTATATTATACTCTTGTTACACAACCCTGCCTATCTTTTTGTGCAGAGAAATTCTATTTCAGAAAAATAGAATGGTCAAAAAAAGTATTACGCGATGATGAAAGCCTCGCTCTTCATCCAAATAAACTCTGGTTTTTAACGACCCATGCCATCTTTTTATACGGAGAACGTTTATAGATGTTAGTTGACCTATATGAAAACGGCATTTAATAAGGAGTAGAGGTTTATTCCGTTATTAGCAGGCGCGGATCCAAGGGCGGTCAAAGGGTATTTGACCGAAAAGCGGTGAAAACCCAGGTTAAAACCGAGTCAAAACTGGTTTTTAACCGGTCAAAACGTGGTCAAAACCTACACAACTCATGAACTGCATAAACAGTGTCAAGGG
This sequence comes from Ophioderma brevispina, assembly GCA_023653785.1. Classification (NCBI taxonomy): domain Eukaryota; kingdom Metazoa; phylum Echinodermata; class Ophiuroidea; order Amphilepidida; family Ophiodermatidae; genus Ophioderma; species Ophioderma brevispina. The sequence continues at coordinate 5,743 of JAMKCH010039857.1, forward strand.
TTATGAAGGAGTGCTATTAGGGGGTCATAATTGTATTTTGAATAAATTGAAATTGAACAATCACAATAAGAACATACCGGTATACTATTTGCACAAAAAACACATTTTTCCCATTTTGATCCTCTCCTGCAGTGTGCCATAATTTGGCGTTGCCCCTACTTCAACATACATAATCCATGTACATGACATTGACTCATTTTCTGTCTGTACCATATGTTACTCCCTTGCTTTGGACCATGTGCTGATCTCAATCCATCATGACTCCCATCAGTCAGTATCCTGTGATTGCAATTCTACATCATCCTTGTATTATCAACCAGTTGAATTACTTTAACTCCATATAGCCTATGGTATCAAGCTTCATCATGTTTAGAGGTGGAAGAACCAAAGATACTGTTTGGGGCTCTTATGAGATGCAGCCTGGAAAAACTTCAGCCCATTGTAGAAACTGCGATGCTTCAGCCAAAGCAAAAACGGCAAGACTTAAAACTCACTTGAAATACAATGCTTCCTGGTATATGCCTGGTACAAAAAATAGTCAACATGAGGAGACCAGCTCAGTTAATGCAGCATTAATAGTGCGCGCCTGCAAAGGCGATGACATCCAATAATTCCAACAACATTGTCCACCTTCCCCCCCAAACAGTTCAACGTCTTCATGATGAAGAATCAACCAAATGCCAAAAAAAGGCTAAAATGCAACATGCCTCAATTGCATTTGGTGTAAAGAAAGATGGCTAAAAAAAAAACCTCCCCCCCCCCCCCAAAGGCTGTCTGGATGAACAGATTGCTAGAATGTTTTATGCTTGACACATACCTCTAACTCTAACACCACCCAAACTCAATATAACTCAAGGAGCTGAGGATAGAAAATGAAAAAAAAGTCACACAAAAGATGCGATGTCAATCGACCACTCCATGGCACGGAAATCAGCGGACTCCCTCATTGATATGTAATACGTTGTTATGAGTAAATTAGGGTTTTAAAAAGTTGAACAATAATTTTTCGGTAAAACCAATACAAAAATCATTTAAAAAGTACAATTTGGGTTTGGACCAGGTTTGGACCACTTTGGGGCGTCAAAACTGCCCGGTTAAAAAACCAGGTTTTAACCGGTTTTTACCCGCCCTGGTTAAACCGGGGCGGTTTAAACCAGTTTACGCCGGTTTATTAGAACAGAAATACTAATTATAAAAAAATAAACAATGCACACAAATTCCCAAAAGAAGCTTTTAAAATCTTATATTTGTCCATATGAAAGAAATAGGCTTTTTAAAACAAAGAGTGTACAGTAACGTAAGTTCAGAAATAAATTACCCCCGGAGAAAACACTTTGGAAATTTTTATTTGATTTTGTGTGAAAAACAAATAAGTATGAAAAAAGTTGAAAATTACCCCCTCTCCCCCGAAATAATATATTGCATTTATTCGTTCATTTAGATCATGGGAAAATCACCAATATACTATACCACTTGGGCCCATATTTCATTTACAAGCCATAAATAAGCCCAAACCAATTATAAATACATGCAATTTTTTAATATATAATGAAAATGTTGCTCCAATTACTCTTAAAGTTTTATGACGGAATCAGTGCCTATGTTAAATAGGAATAATCACAATATAAAATGGCGCATCTTGACTAGAAGACCACCAATACCGGGTCCTGTAATATCAAGACTTTAAAATCATGCGCTCCGCCTATATTACCAAATCCTTTTCTTGTCCTACGAAAGTCAAAGGAAGTGAACGGGCGTCGTATAAAAATTTAACTCTCTAAATATACGCTCCACACACTACAAAAATGTTGTTTTGATCCGATTTTATTTTTTTCCCTGTAATTTATAGCTAAAGGCTTAGTTCTAGAGGCCTAAACTTTTATACGACCCGTTCACTCTCTTCTTTCTTGTTTAACCTTCCTTCCCCCAAAACTAACCGAGCCCCTCTTTTGCTGATAAAATCCCCAAAAGAAATCCCTTCTTCTCGTCTACGGACGGGAATAACTAGGAACCCATGTCTAATTTAATTTTAGAAATCGGATGATATGTCACTATAATATTACTCTTGTTATACGACCAGGCCTATCTTTTTATACAGGGAATTCTGTGTGAGAACAATAGAACGGATCGTATAACAAGAGTATATATAGAGAGATGAATTCCTTCGTTCTATATATAACTCTTGTTATAAGAAACACCGTGCTATCTTTTTATCAGGGAATTCTTGATTGAGAACAATAGAACGGATCGTATAACAAGAGTATAGATTACAGTGGACGAGTAGCTGTCGTGGATAGAAACATTGCTTAAATTATTCCGCCTCCGTAGGACAGAAAAGTGGATTTTTTTGGGGGGATATTTTAATCAGCAAAAGAGGGCCGTAGTTTTTGGGGGAAGAAGGTTAAACAAGATAGAAAAGTGACGGGTCTTTAAAATTTTAACCCTTAAACTTTTTTTAAAATAAAAACACACTACCAAAATTTTGTTTTTTATAAGATTTTTCATTTTTTTTTGCGGTCAATTTCTACCTACAGCGCTTACTTCTATAAAGGCCTAAATTTTATGGTACGTTTACCTTGTGCATGCTTATTCTTTCTTGCTTAACCTTCTTACCCCCAAAACCTACCTAGCCCCTCTTTTGCCCTGATTAAAATATCCCCCAAAAGAAATCCCCTTTTCTCGTCCTCCGGACGGGAGAAATAATATAGAATGTTATAACCGAAACGGATGCCGTCACTATATATATACTCTGTATACGACCCGTGCCTATCTTTTTATACAGGGAATTCTGTGTGAGAACAATAGAAAGGGTCGTATAACAAGAGTTATATAGCGAGCTGATTCCTTCGTTCGATATTATATCTTGTTATAAAGACCCGTGCCTATCTGTTTATACAGGGAATTCTGATGGAGAACAATAGAACGGGCGTTATAACAGAGTATATATTAACAGTACGAGTAGTAGCTGTCGTGGATAGAAACATTCTTAAATTATTCCTCCCGTCAGTAGGACGAGGAAAGGGGATTTCTTTTGGGGGATATTTTAATCAGCAAAAGAGGGGCTCGGTAGTTTTTTTTTTTGGGGGGGGAGAAGGTTAAACAATATAGAAAGAAGTGAACGGGTCGTATAAAATTTAACCCTCTAAATTATACCCTCCACACACTACAAAAATGTTGTTTTTTATAAGATTTCATTTTTTTTCGGTCAATTTCTACCTAAAGCGCTTACTTCTATAAAGGCCTAAATTTTATACGACCCGTTCACTCTCTTCTTTCCTGCTTAACCTTCTTCCCCCCCAAAACTACCGAGCCCCTCTTTTGCTGATTAAAATATCCCCCAAAAGAAATCCCCTTTTCTCGTCCTATGGACGGGAGAAATAATATAGAATGTTATAACAGAAACGGATTTCGTCACTATATATATACTCTTGTTATACGACCCGTGCCTATCTTTTTATACAGGAATTCTGAGTGAGAACAATAGAACGGTGCTTATAACAAGAGTAATATAGAGAGACGAATCCTTCGTTATATTATACCTTGTTATAAAGACCCGTTGCCTATCTTTTTATACAGGGAATCTGAGTGAGAACAATAGAACGGGAGTATAAAAGCGTATATATATAGTGACGAGTATAGAGCTACCCGTGGATAGAAACTCCTTAAATATTCCTCCCGTACGTAGGACGAGAAAAAGGGATTTCTTTGGGGATATGTAAGAGCAAAAGAGGGGCTCGGTTAGTTTTGGGGGGAAGAAGGTAAGCAAGAAAGAAGGAAGTGAACGGGTCGTAAATTTTAAACCCTCCAAAATATTGCCCATACACCACAACCCATTGTGTTTTAATGAGGTTTTGATTTGTTTTTATGTCCATTCTTAGCTACAAACTCGCAGTTTATAGGAAATCCTAAATTTTATAAGACCCGCATACTACAAATAGAAGTCCTAGTTGTTTTGAACAGATTTAATTATTGTCACTCATTCTTATAGCTAATGCTCAGAAATTATACAAACATTCTCGGAATTACATATGTTAATGCGGATGTCATGCGAGCTCATTTTTCAAAGGAACATATTGCAACATGTTGCATGTTTTATGCGATTGCGGGTTATTCAGTATTGAACAATGCATTCCTTGGGTACTGAACTCTTGAAAATTATCTTGATCTGATCTCTTTCCAACACAACTATATAGCACCAACACAATCACATATTACAGTTTGACAGCGAGGGAGTTAAGTTAACAATCCGTCTTTCAAATTGGCAAGGCTGCCTTGCCATCACGTTTGTAAATCCAAACCACGCATTTTTACAATAGATTTAGGCCCAAAGATGTTATGTATTTTATGCCTTCTTTTTAGACTATTTGATCATTTTGACTTAATCCTTTAGTTATGGGCAGAAGAGCTACCGCATTTCGCCAGGAAAACCCCCTGGCAGTAGTGAAATGTTAAGGACATTTAGGTCTTTCTTCATGGACCAAGGGATCAAATACAGAATTTTATGCTGCAACACAGTAGTTACATGCTTACAGGGGCGGATTTAGAGGGGGGCGCAACCCGGGCACGCCCCCTTATTTTTTGCAAAGCACAGGGCGTCGGGCATTGCATAGAGCGCCATCACGGGCGCCCCTGTTAAATCTATAAAAAAATGTCTTTTACGCACAGAGGCCCTGTAGATCTTCTAAGTGAATTACGACAGGGCGCGGGGCGCCGTGTAGATCTATTTTTTGTGGGCGACCAGCGGTCGAAGTATGTTTCCTCCCGCTTCTTCAGAATTTCAACAAACTCCACCGGGAAAAATTTTGGAGCCCCCTATATGGAAATCACTGGATCCGCCCCTCCCCTGTATTACGAATATCTTGATGAAAACCGTCGACGTTAGAAGTGATATAGGCCTAGCGATAGGTTTGGTATTGATGTAGGCATATGTTAATATCAACATGGGCCTTAATTTTTTTAAACAGAGTAAATAGGTACTTGGGCATCGCAAACAGAGTAAGTAACTGCATGACGGAATAAAGAAGTCATCCCCAAATGGAGTGCAGGAATATGGCCTATGCAGTAAGCCTGTTTTGGGGGTCAAATGACATGGTCGTGGTTAAAAACGGTTCTTTTCATTTTTCAATTTTAGCTATTAATCAGGTAGGTTAGTAGTTCTATAAGCGTCCGACACCAACTCCAAAATTGCATTTTAGGATGAGGCGCATCATAGCTATTGCCATTATTCCGTTAAAAACAGGACCATATGTGATGATAAGCTGACAGTACCATGTACAAAGCGACTAAGAAAAAATGATCATACCCACCAGTTGTGTGCGCCAAACAATAGTCACCCAAAGAAATTCCCTTTTCCTTTTATGTCCTTCGACGGGATTGGCGTCGGTGTTTGAAACTCCACGAGCTATATTTTAATATTATAGAGACAGAGGCAAGGCAAAAATAAATAAGCTTTTTTATATTACCCTTTCTATCTTATTCGCAACCAAAATTATATAAAAAATATTTGTAAAAAAAAGATATTTACGAGTCGCGTAACAAGAGTATATATAGTGACGGGTCGTGTAACAAGATTACTATAACATTGAGAGAGAGACAAGTCCGTCGACTATATTTATGTAACTATTGTTATACGACCCGTGCCCATCATTTTGTACAGGGTATGAATGTGAGACAATATTTAGAACGGTCGTTTTAACAAGAGTATAATTAGAAGTGTGAGAACCTCTGTGCACGGAAACTTATTAGGCCTATCGCACGGTGTTTTAAACAAACTCCGACTCCTAGAAGTGGTGGCACTCGTTCATATAGCTAGACTCTTAATTTTCAGCAAGCTAGGGGGCTAAACTTTACGGGGCTATAACAAGAGAATGCCCAACCGATTACGCTGGACATGCTTGAACGCACTCTCCACAAACTATAAGTCTGACTATCATATAACAATGCAAACATTGACACTTCTTGTTTTCTTTCATTTACGGCATAAACTGCAAACCCACTATATTTCTTGGTCCCTTTTCTTTGATTTTCGGGCTTCTCTCTTTTACCATTTCAGAAAATCATTTCACTTTATTCCGATTTGATTAAATTAGGGGTTTCATTCATAGTATTTTGGGTATAACGTGGTTTATGCCCTCGGGCTTGCGTTCTGTAGACCTACTTTTTTACTAAAACTATTTACTTACAAAATAAAATCATTACCTATCAATTCATTTTGAAATTGCTCGATTTTTTACCTGTTTTTCGCGTGTGTTTTTTAGTATTGAAAACAATAGCACCGGGGCCTATAAGAGAGTAGATATATACAGTTGGATATCATCTAACTAAGTGTGTTAGCTCCGTCCGTAGGACAACAGGGGATTCTTTTGGGTTGCTTTTAGCAAAAGAGGGGTTTAGTAGTTTGGGGGGGGGGGAAAGAAGGTTAAACATGAAAGGAGTGAACGGTGGCTATAGTTCTGCGATATAGAATCTAAAATGTCAAATATTGACAATTCTTTGTTTTCTTTCATTTACGGAATAACTTCAAACCCACTTATATTAGAAAGAGATTATACTTGAAAGCATCAACTTGAATTTTCATTTATGTTTTTGGCAGAACTTATAGCCCCCGTTCACTCCTTCTTTCAGGTTTAACCTTCTTCCCCCCAAAACTACTAACCCCTCTTTTGCTAAAAGATTACCCCCAAATAAATCCCCTTTTGTCCTACGGACGGAAGCTTACACTTTAGTTATGTGCATTATTCCAACTGTATATATAACTCTTCTTATAGCCCCTTTCTATTGTTTTCAATACTAAACAAGCGGTTCTCGAGCCCACAAGTCGCGCCTGCTTTCGCGTATAGCTGTACATACACTGCGCTCTCGATATCTACCTCCGCGACCTTACTTTGCACCAAGTCTCATTTGGGCCTACCAGAAACCTCTATACCACATTAAAATTTCGTCTACCGCGAAAATAGTCCCATAAAAAATTTTTTTTTTTGCTTGTATTTAATTTAGCGCGCACGATTTTCGGGCGACTCACCGCCCATGCGCAGTGAGTCGTCCTTATCAAATTGGTTCTCCCAATGGGAGCATGCTTATCGCTGCCGCTACCGGAATACATCTTTCCTCTGCCGGCAAATAGCTGCACTGACCAGAAAGGAAACGTCAATTCGAGCACATAAGAATCCTTAGCCAAAACGTATCCTAAGATTTTTGTTCATTCGGCGAGTGTGATGTAATTTTTCAATGTTTTTATCTCGCCGTATATCGAATTGTATTATGTAAGAGACCGCCTATCCTAGCCCGAGATGTGTGCGGTCCCCCTTATAAATCCACTTCTATCCTCCGCTTTATGACAGGACGTTTTCCTGAAGAACGTTGATTTTACAGCCGTCTCTCACCTGTTAAATTGATCATGCTAGGGCAGGAAAAGTGTAAACAAATTCTAGCCGGTCTATCCCGCCATGTGAGATTTTAGTGAAGCCTCGTGCCTAAAAACCGTTGGTTTTTATGAGATTGCCGTTTGGTTAAAAAAATAGGATGTTTATTTTTAGGTATGGTAAAAAGATCCTGATCGGAGCTTTTCAGGCTGAATATTCCATGTTTTTATTCAGGTATGGGGGGTGCGTCCTGTGGTTCCAAAATCATTTTTGGTGTTTTTTTGCCTTGTGCCCCCTGGGACTCGCTCCCAACACCACGGGGGCATATCCTAGGGGGTGGGGTGTTCCCCTGGGTCCCGTAGAGGGAATTTGGCAGGTTGAGTCCGATTGGGGGGGGGGTCACCCAAAATGAGACATGCCATTAGTGGGAGTTTTTTAGAGGAGTCTCCCCATCGAATGGGATGTGTTGGGAAAGGATCTAAAAGTGTTGGGACCCCCCTCCTAAACCGGAAGTGGGCAAGTAGTCTTCCCCTTCAGGTCCCTGGGTTTTTCTGGGCTCAGGGCGGGAACAGGTTCTCCCTTTGAGTTAGGAAGGTGGTGGACCTTTTCCATCTCTATTCCCGGGCCCACTCCCCTGGTTTGCTCGGCGTTCCCGCGGGGTAGGGGGGGTCGAAGGGTCGATGGATTCCTATAACTCGATGGCGGAACGGTCCGGCGGCTTTACCGCCCCATACCATCCCATGATCGAGTTCACGTAGACGAGGAGTCACCCCCGACCCCCACTCTCCTTGCGCTCCTCCAGTCCCCGGGGGGAGGGGGGGGGATGATGGTAGATGGATGCTATAACTGAAGGGGAAGTCGGTGGCTATTACCGCCCATACAATCCCATGATCGTGTTTACATAGGAAGTCCGCCCTTCCCCCTCCCTCCTCACAAAAGAAGGTCGGACTGGGTACGAGGACGGGACACGGTCGAGGGTCTCTCTCCGTCGGGCTTACAGGGGACGAGGGGGGCCCCCTTCCATAGGTCGGGGGGAACTCTAAGGGCAGGCCCACGGGATCCCGGTCGAGAAAGAGCTTTTTCGGGTAGGGTCTTGAGTCCCAGTTATTTTGGGGCGGTACCCTCGCTCTCTTACTCAACGGGTACTAATTCTTTATTTCTTTAATTCTATTTTACAGATAGGGACAATCAAGCGAACCAATATGGGACTCCAACCAGTATGGGTGCACCATCGATGAAAAGTTGGACAGTACGAGCAGTGGCAAGCATTTGAGGTACGTAAGAACAGCCCCTCCAGGCCAAAAGGCCGAGTCCCGGGAGAACCTGGCGCAGGGAGGCCGTCGCTAGGGACATAGGGGACACCCAGTCCCCAAAAGTTGTCTTTCCGACGAAGCATCCGCCCGGGTCCATAAGGGAGTCCTTTCCCTCCGCGCGCCCCCCATGGGGGGAAGCAGCAGAGGGGAAATAGGCCGCCCAAGGGCTCCCCTCGAACCACCCTGACGTCAGCAGTCATGTCTGATCCACGCCTCTTTCCTGAGAAGGTCTCTAAAGAGAATCCCCGGGTGCGCGGTCTCAAAGAAGGACCCCCGGGTCCGACCAACCAGCCTAAGCTGGGCAGGTCCGAAGGAACAAGAAGGAGAGCCAGTCACTGCCGCGGCGTCAGGCCGTCCAAGGGGCGACCCCCCAAAAAGGGGCGGCCGACGGCGAAGCTGGTAGAGGAGATCCGACCAGGGTGATCCCTGGACCAGTTCACTCGAGGGCAGGCCCCAAGGCCAGCCAGGTCGAGCTCCAGGTCAAAGGCAGGCGCCCAGATCGGTACCGGCACTCAGGTCGGGACCTCGAGGTAATCTCTGGACCAGATCCCACGCGGGCGGACTCTCTAGCCCAGCCCAGGGCGAGCTCCGGTTCGGGGATGCCCACGGTCGTGGTCGGGACCAAGGTTCGGAGACCCGGACGGGTCGCTTCTAGACCAGCGCCCTTGAGGACAGGCATTCTAGGGCCAGTCCCAGGTAGAGGTCACGGTCGGGGAGGAACAACGGTCATGGTACGTGAGACCCAGGGTCGAGACCCGACCAGGGCGTTTCCTAGACCAGCCCCCTTGAGGACAGGCATCTAGGCCCAGTCCCAGGCGAGCTCCAAGGTCGGGGGTACAAGGGTCATGGGGGGGTTTTTTCGGAGACCCAGGTCGGAGACCGGACCGACCAGGTCGCTTCCTAGACAAGCTCCATTTGAGCAGGATTATATGCAGTACAGGTCGAGCTCACGGCTCGCGGAGGACCAGGTCATGGTCGAAAACCAGGGTCGGAGACCCGACAAGGTCGATTCCTGGACAGCTCACTTGAGGACAGGGCAGTACTAGGCCACGTCCCAGGGTCGATGGTCACGGGAGGGGAGAACATGAGGTCATGGTCGAACCAGGTGCGGAGACCGACCGGACGTCCCTAGACCAGCTCCTGAGGGCAGGCATTTCAGCCAAGTCCAGTCGAGCGCCTGGGGTCGGGAGTGGAGCTCCAAAGGCCGGGGAATCCACTGCTTGTCTGGAGGAGACCAAACACCCGTCACCCAAAGGGTAACGGGATTCTTAATCTATTGCGACAGCTGGTAGAACACCTCTGCATGGGTCAGCTCTCCCTCATCCGTGAGGGATTGGAGCCGACGGGAGGGCCCTTGCGCCCAAACGCAAGCTCCCCCCGAACGAGCTGAGCTTGCCAGCTAAGAAAAAGAGCCGCCCCCCACAGGGTCATGAGGACGCAATTAGCATTGAAGCTAGGATTAGCGAGCTCTTTCAGGCCGGTCAACATCCACCTCGAAAAGGGGAGAGGATGGAGCTGATTCCGAGGAAGGAGACCCTTCCGATCCTACAGTCGAGGTATGGTTGGTCGACGTTCCCACCTTTACAAACGACCAGCCACAGGCAGGTCGGCAGTGAGGGTGGACTCGAACCTCGGGGCGTAGCTCCGCCCGGGTATTCACGGCGGGACCAGGCGTCGACATGGTCGGCGACAGACCAGTCAACCAGGACCATCACACCATAGGAGATCCTAGGTGCCACCGTCCACGGCTAGTAGTGGACCCTTACGGGGTCCTCCATCCGACCGTACGGTCGACGAGAGATCAATCCCAACCTCCGAGGCCCCACACAAGGCCTAGACGAGAGGAGGGTTGGGGTCCGAGCTTAACGCAGTTCCCCTATGTGTAAATGGCAAGGTCCTAACGGGCGAAACCGATTTTGTACCTGCCTCCTCATTCCTACCACAAAGTGGTGAGGAAAGCAGGCAATCGGACCAGCCCAGAGCGGGGCCTGCACTGGGCGAAACCCCCTGGGCATCTAGGCACAGGTTTTTCACTCCTTGCAGGCTACTCCGAAACTCCCGCCTCGCCGGGACGCCCCCAGGCGGTCGCAAGGTACTGTGGACAGAAACCCTCCCACAGGGAGCGTCACCCACCGGCACTACAGCAGGAGGAGCCGAAGGCCGAGGAACGATTTGCATGGGATTAGGAGACCCATTGCAGAGCTGGGGGACCATTATAGGGTCCCGCAATGTCATACGAGTAGGTGGAAGGTCAGGTGCGTGACCGGCTGCTAACCCATAGAGTTTCGGCCCCATTTTTCGCGGTGGTCCTCTCGGACGCAGTGCTGCTGCGGTTGGAGTTAAGTATCCCCCGCAGGTGGGGTAGATCTCGGGGGGACGGGGGACAGCCCGTCGGCCCACGCTCAAGGCCTTTTACCTTGTAAAGGATCTAAGACCACCATTGACGGTACACTCCGACGGGAAGGTGGACCAGGATCCTGGTTAGGGACAGCCTTCCGGAGCGGGAAGAGGACCCTCCCTACCCGGTTACACCGCTAGGCCTAGAGCCTTGCCTTCCGGCAGGGCAGATGTCTGGGGACCGGTACTCGAGATGCGTCCCCCTTCAGACTCTCCCCCCAGGGGTTGAGGGCGCTGGGGAGAAACACATCGAGGCCCGGCCCCATTCCGTGTTTAACCATGGAATAGGAGCGGGATAGATGGCGAGCTGCGGGCGTTTGACTCCCGGGCTTAAGGGATGGCCTACGCAGGATCAACGCCCAGCAGTTGTTTTCGCCCACCGCACGGCCCCCGGACGGAGCCGGAAAGCAGGTCGCTTCCAAGCCGCCATATGTAAGATGATCCCCCCCCCCCCCCCCCCTCCCCCCCCCCCCCCCCCCCCCCCCCAACGTGGGTACGCGACTTAAATCACTTGGTCGCCGAGAATTCGCTGCATAGCGACCGGGTCGGTGTCGAGATTTAGACCCAGTTGTCGCCAAGGCCTTGAACTTCGCGGACTCCCGTGGAATGCTGGAGGCGCCAGGGGAAAGACCCTTTCGGCGGTCAAAGGCACTTCCCTCCAGGGCTAAGGAGCGGAGCGAAAGAAGGCCGTTTTCGGCGAAAAAAGCCGGGACCTCAGGCGCTCAGAGCAAGATAAGAAGGGAAACAGACAACCCTTTCGGGGGAGCCGTAGGCCCCAAAGCCTCCGGACCCTAAATGGGGCGCTCAGCCAGCCGCTACCCCATACCAGGCACCAAGCCCTACGAAAACCAGGGATGGTTAAAGCACGGCCGGTTTGTTGGGTTTTTAAAGCGGCGGGTAAAACCCAGCGTAATGAGAGAGACAGGATCTAAAGGTGGAGAACGCAAATGTCGAGGCAAGCCAAAGGCACGAGGGGTCAAGGCGACCGCGCAGGTCGTTGTGTGACTACCCTGTACAGCAAATCTCGCCTCCCCAATAGGTAGGCGGTTAGCCTAATGGAAATTGCGGAGCGTTGGCAGCAGTGAACTCGGCCCTGGGTCTAGGGTGGTAACACACGGGTACCGCACAGAGTTCACGGGGGGGCCTTTTTTTTTTTTTTTTGTTGGGGCCCTCCCCCATTCGAGGGGTGAGGGTTCGCCCTCTCTTCCAAGGGACAATGCCCTAGCGGGACGCGCCCTGCAAGAGATAGCTGGCATGCTGGCCAAATGTGACGTGATATGCCTCTCGCTTCCAATCAAAGAGGGCTTCTACTCCCACCTTATCCTTAAAACCAGGGGATGGGGGGGGCCACCGTGGATTTGAGAGACGCATATTCCAGTACCGTGCACGAATCATAACAGAAATGGCTCGGTTTTTGCCTTAGGAGGGGTGGCTTACCAGTTCCAGGTCCTGCCCTTCGCCTGTCGACCGCGCCACGGACCTTTACAAGGGTCGTGAAGGTGTCGCGGAGTTCCTCAGGCGAAGGGGCAGGACAATCTTCGTCTAACTAGACGAACTGGCTACTGGTTGGTGGCGCCACCCTCGCAGAGCTCAAGCCTTTTATGAGGGAGGGGCTAGATGATAAGGTCTTCGGTAAAGGGTGGAGGCCCTCCGCAGAGATGGTTGCCTCCGGTAGTGCGTTGTGGCTGAGCAATCTTGGAGAGCAGGTCGGTCCAAGCCAGGTTAGGCTTCTGGGACGCATGGCAGCCTCAGCGGGATGGTCCCGACTGCAGATTACGCATGAGGGGAATCCAGATCCACGGGCTCAGGTTACGTCCGTCTGGTTACCCCACCACAATGTCCTCCAGAATTCAGTGGCACTGAGCTGGCCCACCCGACCTCAGTTGGGGGGGTTGCCGGCGGGGGGGGGCTGGAAGACATCCCACCAAACTTGGAGGGGGGGGGAGCCCCCTTCAGGGAGATTAACACACTCCGTGACGCTGTCACAGAGCGTCATATAGGGGTGGGAGACCCACCTAGGGTCCCACATAGTGTAGGGCCGTTGGTCGCCCCCATGCAGGCTCGCCATCATATCAATCTGCTCGAGCTGCGGGCAAATCTCCAGACACTGTAGCACTGGGTAGCCCGGACCAGGGGAAAGGGGCAGGCCGCCATCGAAGGTGAGGGGGGCGTCAGGGGAATGGCGCTCCCGCAGGCAGTCTGCCCGGTCAAGTGTTACAGAGGCTATAGCGGTCCCCACGTGGACTACTCGCCCTCCGCCGTTTGAATCACAGCTTCCGGCGTACTCTAATGGAGTTAAGTCCCAGAGCGGGGTCGGGATGCCATGGTGGTGGATTGGTCGGGGTTCATTGCCTACGCCATTCTCCCCCCCACACCCCCATTGCGAGGATACCGTAGGTCCTCGAGAGGTAGCTACGGTCCGACAATTGCATGGTTCTGTTGGTGGAACACAATGTGGCCGGGCTCAGATGGGTTTCCACAGGATTATGAGATGATAGTGGGGGACACCATTCTTGCTCCATCAGCGCGGGGATCTGATAAGCGGTCCTTCAGCCGGGACAGTACGTCCCGGAGCGTTCCATCCGCGCTCTCAACATGATTGTCTGGCACATTCCCGCCAACCAAACACTCAGCGGGACTTATGACACAGGGCTGCCGCGCCTCGTGCTCAGGCAGCGGAAGTCACTATAGAAATATTGAGATTCTCGACTCCGCAGGTTCTATAGATGGGCGCCAATCGAGAGATCGATCCGCTGTCTGGTCGTTAGGGCAGATCGGGATTTCCTAACGGCAAATTTTCAACAAGGGTCTGAGGCGCCCAAAAAGTCAGTGTACCGCACAGCGGTTGGGGCGCTCCATCGGGTTTCAGAGACGGCTATAGTCGTCCGAACAGCCCGATGCTCACGAATCTGCTGAATGGCATGTTTTCGGTTCGTCCCACCGGTTCGTTACGGAGTGGGATCTGCCGCTAGTGCTCCAGTTATTAGCGTCCGAGGAATTCGGGCCACTGGAGGGGGCCAGGCTCCTGGATTTATCGGGAAGACGGCCCCCTTCTCGTGGCAGTCACTTCCGGGCGATGGGGTTCCAAAATACAGGCCTTGTCAATTGAAGAGGCTCCTTGCGGTGGTCGAAGACGGCGTGTCCATCCTCCCAAGAGCGGGTTTTTTCCTTGCTAAGAATCAGACCCTCGTCTTTCACACCCACGCCCGCGTGTTTTCTCCCTTTGGACCTGGCCCTTGGCTGAGGAAGCGGAACGAAGAAACCCTGGTGCCAGGTTAGGGCTCTAAAATCAGGTCCTTAAGCGTACGAAGGCTCGGAAGACAAACCAGTGTTCCTTCCACGGCCCCTCCATAGGTCCGGCAGCGAAGGACACAGTTAGCCGCGGGGTTACCTCGACCATCCAAAGTGCACAACGAAAACATCACAACGGTTTCTTGGTTGGTTGGCTCTTGGGCTAGGTCCCATGATTACGTGCTCACGCCTCATACTGGGCATCTTACAAAGGCTCCTTCAATCCAGGATATCCCGGATACTATAGGTTGGAGTTCAGCAACCACGTTTCAGCGAGTTATCTTCGAGACGTTGGTGCGGAGAGTGGATGTTGCTACTGCAAAGCACTGTGTGCCTGTAGTAGTGAGCGCAATCAAGAGCTATAGGTGAGTCTCTCGGTGCGAGACGGGGACATGCCAGCGCTGGTGACTACCTCCCCGACTGCTTCCACCGCCTGAGGCTACCATTGTGATACTGTGCAAAAGTAAGGTCGCGGAGGGTAGCTATAGAGAGCGCAGGGATTTCCCTTCAGAAGTGGAGGGGGATAACTAGCGATCGATAACCTACCCTTCCGAGACCTTACGACCCTCCCACAATGTTTTTGCCACCCACCAGAAGGGGCTCTCGGGGAAGGTTGTGTGTCTACAATTGGAGGAAAAAAACAATTTGGATAAGGGACGGACTCATTGCGCGCATGGGCGGGTGAGTTGCCCGAAAATAGTGGCGACGCTATCGGCGGGACTTATTTCGGGCGGGTATGGTTCTTTTTAGCGATTTAGCGAAATTTTTAATGGGTTTTAGAGTTTGGTCGGGGCCCAAATGAGACATTTGTGCAAAAGTAAGGTCACGGAGGGTAGGTTGATCGCTAGTGTATTCCCTCTCATTCTGAGGGGAAGTACTTCACCTCATTTTCATGCCATGGATGTTATGTTCCTTCAGATAGTCCCACAGGTACTCTTAAGAGTGGGGTAGTCATTGAGCTCCTTATAGGCTTAGAACCCAGAAATGGTCAGAATTATATGAAGTTTTCTTGGTGGTTGTATTGCATGTGGTTATCATTTTCGTGACACGTGGATGCAAGGGGAACTTGCGGTTAGTTTGGGGCCTTTGTCCTTCATTCACCACTGATAGCAGAAACCACAGGTGTCCAGTGAAGGCTGTACTTTCTAAAACAACCAGCCTATTCTTTCTTGATTTGGAAAGAAAACTTGGCTTGATTTATGCTTTTGCTGATATTGAACTATTTGATTTTTCTAATTGGCAATTCAGACCATTTCCTAGAATTCAGTGGACTCATCGGATGTTGTACTTGAGTTCAGAAGAGCTTTTTCCACTTCATGGGCATCGGCCTCTAGGGTGAAAGTTTTTATTTTGAAATGGCATGCATTTGTTCCTATCGTGCTTTGATTCGGGTACAAGTTTTGGGCCTATTGTATTCTGTCCTGTTAGACATGTATAGCTCATTCAGCGTACTAGGCCTCAATAGCCAATGCTCCTATTATGTTAGGATTATCTCTTTATATTAATCCGTAAAGCTCAATAGCTAAGGTGCCCCTTCTTCAACGCACACTGGTACTTTTGACGTTTTGTTGATTACAATTGCCACTCCAATCTCTTTTGTCCACATGCGCGGCATTTGCCACTTCTGAGTTTTTCGACCTGCTTTGTCTGTGGTCTGGTGCATACTTGATTTCTCTGTTGGTTTCACCATGATGAGCTTCTCCAACAGGGCAGCACTAATTGAATCATTATACTTGTTCATACAAGACGTGCCCTATGGAGGTCATACGATAACTTCCCTAGCTGAAAAGAGATACACAGTGCATGTATTTTGGATCTGGTATTGAACACCTTACCATGGATCTTAACAATTGTTATATTTCAAACTGTCACCAGAGCGATGGTTTGTAGAATTGCATTTTTACTGGGATATAATAGTGTAGGACAAAAAGTGAGCAGGAAGTCCTATGTGCCGACTTACGGGTACCGATTTGAGGGGGACTGTGTTCATTGAAGTCATTTATTTATTACAATATTAATTTCCCCTGCACTCAGGGATCCCATTGCTTAATCATTATTTTAACACTACACCTTTAAACTTCATTCTCTGGGCAATTTGGGCGAGCGGTCAGCGCTAGGTGGCCTTCTCGTAGGCCACCTTATCGCTTCCCACCTGGTTGGGTTGAAGTCATTTGCTCAGCTTCAATGCAATTGTTGCATTAGATTCCCAACCAGGGTTGAGGCAGTTGCTTTCCCGTTTCGGCAAATTGGTTAGAAAACTCTTATCTCGACTTGTGCCACTTGGTGCAGGAGAGATTTGTGGGTTGGTTTGGGGGTTTACATATCCCTCTGAATTCACGCATAGCCATAGGCGCATAACAATAAGGGAAAGTTAGGTTTCCTAACTGGTTTTAATTGTTCAAAGGCAATGGGATGTCCTAGTCTACTCTATAATGAATATTATTGCCACTCTATCTGGATATCCTACTCTATTGCCACTCTATCTGGAATATTCCTACTCTGTTGCAATTATCTGGATATCCTACTCTGTCTGGCTCGCCCACATGTCTGGCACCCATCTGTTTGGCGCACCTTCAGTTGGACTGTGTTGGATTAGGCTTGAACATGTTTCAGTTGTGCATAACAAAGAGGAAACTGCTTCCCACCCACCCACCTCACTGGTTGCACATATTTTCTTCCTCTTCTATCAGTTGGGGGTAAGCATGCTTAGGGGGCAAGCGGGTCAGCGCTAGGTGCTCTATAGGCCCCTTCCGCTTGCCACTGGTTGGGTTTGGAAGCCATTCTGCTCCGCTTCAATTGCCATTGTTGAATCAGATTCCCAACCAGGGTGGAGGCAGTAGTTAGTTGCTTTCCCGTTTCGGCAAAGTGGTTTCTTATCTAGCATGCATTGGTGCAGAGAGATTTGTGGGTGGTTTTGGGGTTTTACATATCCCCTCTTCCTTCACGATTAAGCCAATGCGCAGAACAATAAATATCATAAATCGGGGGTCATCCCCCTTAATACATAATTGGATTTCGCTGCCCCTAATTCGATAGGGGGGATAACATTTTATATAGTATTGCCCTCTTGCAGAGATTATGCTAAAATATTTCATAATTTTATGTTGTATTACACAATCTATAGGTACTAGTAGAACCTTTATATAACATTGACACATTTTTTGAAAAGCTCCCTAAGGCACATTTATAATAAATCCTATGATTGACATCGCATACACAATAAATAGCATTTCAAGAACACCCAAAATGATTTCCATTTTTATTCTCAGATTCTCAGCTGTTAAATACTTTAATAGTTGGTTTTCGAAGTTTTGGCAGCCATTTTGAAAAAACGCTCTCTGTAGAGATTTCCCCAAATTTCTCAGAGTGTTAGACCAAAAAAAAATCCTGTTCAGAATCCTTGAAAATATAAACAAATACTTTCAAAAAAACATCTGCACTTGATTTATTTGATATAATAAGTGATATCATTTTGTACTTCCTAGATAGCTGTTTTAGCTTTAATAGGTCAGTTCTGGAATTTTAACAGCCACTTTGAGAGTAATCCACATTTCCCAAACGTTGGACTAAAAAATAGTGTTCAGCTCCTTGGAACTATATAAAAAAACATCTTTAAATCTTCACTTTGATTTATATTTGAATTTGATAATAATTGAAAACAGCCCAAAACGCTTAGTTTTGGCAGCCATTTTGAAAAAGCGCCCTCTAGGGTGACTTTATCAGACTCTTTAGATGGCTGTTTTTAGATTAATTGCAATTTTCCCTTGGACTTTTTGGCGCCATTTTGAAAAAAAAAAGCCCTCTAGCGAGAGTTCCCCCACATTTCCAGAGGTTAGACCAACTAATCTTGTCAGCATTTTTGAAATGTAAACAAATACCTTAAAACATTCTTCACATGATTATAATTAACCATTAATAATTAATTGATACTGGTCCCACAAAGGCTATTATACAGAAATTTGGCAGCCATTTTGAAAAAGCGCCCCCACGGGGGACTTATCCTAATTTCTAATTACTGGAATAGAATAATACAATAACTCATTAAGAAACACGAAATTGATTTATTGGGACTCTTAGATGGCTGTTTTTAGCCATAATATGCAATTTTCTGGCAATCTTGGCGGCCATTTTGAAAAATTCGCCCCTCTAAAGGTACATATCATTAAATCCTAATACTTAAATATCATTATATATAGAGAGATCAGAAATTACCCCAAAATTGAGTTCTTTGGATTCTCAGATCGCCGTTTCTACTCAAACTATACCATTTTCTGGAATTTTGGGCCATTTTGAAAAAACGCCCTCTAGCGAGGTGAGTTCCCACATTTCAGAGGTTGGACCCAAATAATCTTGTTCAGCATCCATGAAAATGTAAAAACAAATACCTTCATAACATCTTCACTTTGATTTATACGTTGTATTCACTAATAAAATTGATAACTGTACCAAAAAGGCTATTATACCAGAATTTGGTAGCCATTTTTGAAAACGAGCCCTCTACGTTTACCTTACCATAATTTATAATATTGGATAGCAATACACAATAATTAGCATTAGAAATACCCCAAATTATGTCATATTAACTATTAGTTAGCTGTTTTTAGTTTAATATGCCATTTTTGGAATTTTTGGCGGACATTTGAAAAAAGCCCTCTAGCGAGGAGTTCCCCACATTTCCCAGAGGTTGGACCCAAAAAATCTTGTCCAGCACCCTTGAAAATAAAACGAAAAAACAACACCTTCAAACCTCTTTCCCCAAACTTCTTTTCTAGAATTGGGAACTTATTTTCTAACCCTACTATATCTCTTTCATTCCTCTAGCTCTATCACTGCGTGCTCGACGTGAGACGGGCGGTTCCCGTTTGAGTAACGGGTCTTGGAGGGGGATGAGAATAAAGTAGGTGTATACCCGGTTTAGTAATTAGATTAAAGATAAGCACCATCCTTTTACAAAATAAGCATAGTTTTGAAAGCGTTTCCTGACGTATAGTGCGAATACGGACGACCGTCATTGGCTGAGTATCTATTTAAACGCCGCTTGATATAGCGCAATCCCAGACATGATAAATGCGCGTTTACATGCAAAAAAAAAACAACAGCAACAACTAAAAACAGGTAGTCTACAATAACAGCAATTCAACATCTAGAACATCAAGGTATGTTTTCTTTAGACTGGTTCCATTTCTCAAAAAAGTGCTTCCTACAAAAATGAGAAAGGCAGGTTGAGTAAAAGCACTTGGGTTAGTGTTTTTTTAGCTGGAAATTTTATGCTTAATTCCAAATTTTCTGGTCCCCAGCTGAAATGTTGAGGAGGAAAATGTGACTCTACATTCGAATAAATCAAATGCCACCAATTTTAACGTTTGTTTGTAGATAACTCAAGATTTAAGGTTTGTAATGACTTCATTCTGGTGTCTATAACA
>JAMKCH010039858.1:0-13375 GCA_023653785.1 Ophioderma brevispina
TTATACGCATGGGCACTTGTTATAGAAAACAACTGTCTGATTGGATTAAAGTGACTGATGAGTTTCGTAATCACAAGAAATCCCACAAATTACGGGAATCATAACACGGCTTAGAGCTTGAGTCAGTACACAATTATCGATATTGGCAGGGCTAATCATGTTAGGACTGGATCTCGACCAGTCAGGATGTATTCAGGACGTAGGTTATGAAAACATTTATGTGTGAATCTTTTGAAAAGTTTTGAAGGCTTTTATTTTGTTTACCATATTCTTCTATTGTGTCCAAATGGTCATTAGTAAGGCTTGTGGTGGTGTCAGGATTATTCAACTGAGTAAAGCTGATACGCGGGACGCGTGTATCCGATACGGATGCTCCTAACTTGGCCCACTTTTTGAGACTGGGGGCGGATTGGGTAAACAGTCAGGGTTTACAACATACTCGTATCGACACTGATGCGATGTAAAATGTACAGTTGTGACTCTTGTTCACGGGCCGCGCTTTAACGTCCCTCCGAAGGACGGGATGCTTTCATGATTCATTGATGCAATACTGAAAGAACATTTTGTTCTCCGTATCAACATCAGTAATAAGCCTACATAGGGGTTACCGCAGCACATATCTGTACTACCTGACAATGGCAGTACCCCACACAGGCAAATTACTAATGCAGTATGAAACAGCAACAATTTGTTGTGAATTTTAACACTTAGTCTCAGGTAGACAAGGATGGGTATTTATTAATCTTGACCTGGAGATGGCCAGCGCACACAAGTGTTGAAAAAAAAAAAAAAATAACCCCATATGCACTGGCGATTCGAAACGGCGACCTCCGTATTACTAGTAACGGAGCTCTAACCAACTGAGCCACAAGACTGGGTGGTAGAAGAGCGATAGACCTCATCTATAGGTGTTAAGTCTCGAAGTGTCCATCGCTTTCTAGCGGATAGCATCAGAACGGTATATTTACATTATAACAATTTATATTTGTTTGAATTTTTAACTAAAACCCTTTTTTTTAGTTCTCCAGGTAGGACAAGGATGGGTATTTATTAATCTTCCCTGGAGTGACAGCGCACACAAGTGTTGAAAAAAAAAAAAAAAAAAAAAAAAACCCCATAGCACTTGCGGATGCGACCCGGCTGACTCCGGTATACTAGAAAAAAATAACGGCGCTCTAAACCCAACTGAGCCAAAGGACTGGGTTGTAGAAGAAAAGGGCGATAGAATCATCTATAGGTGTTAAGTTCGAAGGTGTCAATCGCTTCCTAGCGGATAGCATCAGAACGGTATATTTACATATACAATTTATATTGTTTTGAAAATTTTGCATATGGGTTTTTTTGTTCAACACTTGTGTGCCTTGGCCAATCTACAGGGAAAGATAATAAATACCATCCTTGTCTACCTGGAGAACTTAAGTTAGTTAAAAATTCAAAACAAAATATAAACTTGTATATGTAAATTACCGTTCTGATGCTCTCGACTAGGCGAAAGCGATGGAAACTTTCGAACTTAACACCTATAGATGAATGTCAGCGCTCTTCTACCAACCCAGTCTTGTGGCTCAGTTGGATTGAGAGCCGTTACTAGTAAGCGGAGGTCGCCTGGGTCGAATGTCCGGCCAAGTGCATATGGTTTTTTGTTTCAACACTTGTGTGGCGCTGGCATCTTCAGGGAAAGATTAAATACCCATCCTTGTCTACCTGGGAGAAATAGTAGTTAAAAATCAAAACAAATATAAATGTATAGTAAATATACCTTCTGATGCTATCCGATAGGGAAATGGCGATGGACACCTTCGAACTTAACACCTATAGATGATGGGTCTTATCGCTATTCTACCACCCAGTCTTGTGGATCGTGGTTAGAGCGCCGTTCTAGTAATACGGTGGTCGCCGGTTCGAATCCGGCCACGTGAATATGGGGTTTTTTCAAAACTTGTGGGCAGCTCCCACCAGCTGGGCGGGAGCAGGGGGCGGGTGGGGGGGTGGCCATCTCGCAGGGGAAAGATAATAAATACCGAACATTGGTTCTCTCCAAATCAGCATCAGTAATTAGCCTGCATGGGGGTTACTGCCAGCACATACCTATACTCCCTGACAATGGCAGTACACAGGATAATCACTGAATAGCAAATACGGAACAGAACATTTTGTTATCCCTGTATCAGATCAGTATCGGCCTACATAGGGTTACCGCAGCACATGACTGTACTTACCTGACATCGGCAGTACCCCACACAGGCAAATTACTATGCAGTGACTGAACGAACATTTGTCTCTCTATTCAGCATCAGTAATTAGCATGTATGGGGCTTACTGCGCACATACAGTACCCACAAGACATTAGAATGCCGTACAGACTATTTTGTTTTCCCTGACCAGTATCATGAATTAATGTGTGTGGGTGTTACTGCCAGACCCAACTCAAACACTACTTGACAGTGGTAGTCCTGCATGGCAGTACCCCAGACGCTAATTACTTAAGGCTGATGCATGGAAAATAATCCATTCAATAGACACTTCATTCAGGATGATCTGTGCTTAAACACTTTTACACTACACATCAATTTGGGGAATCACACCCGCTCCGTTCACTCATCTTTTCTGGTTATTTTCATCTAAATTGGTATTACCACTAAAATGAGTTTTTATACCTGCAGCAGAAATGGAACATCCAGCCCCAAGTAATCTGGTCATCTCCTTTACACATGGCACTGCAAATGTATCCAAGTATTTAGCAAATCTCATTTAAGTAGATGTTTGGAGGATGTGTAAACAGGACCAAATTGTTATGGGTATAAAACACGGTTTAGGTTAACAAACTGCTAATCGACGAATAGGATTGCCTATCATGCATGGAATTCAAGCTTCCCAATTGAAATGCTTTAGGAAGATAATATCACATCTTGATTATGCTAACTATGGCATATACAAAGAAACACTGTAGAGTTTTGTTAAAAGATAGACAAAGGAGATTGGAAGATTGGCATCTTTGAAAGTGCAACATAATTCAATGTTTCAAATTTAAAATAACATTGCAATGGGGTAGGGTGGGGCGAGTAGGAATTGATGAAGGGATGTGATGGTAACATGTTAATAAGAATTAACAATTTAAGCAAATGTTCAACTGGCATGTTCCTCATTACACGATTTTACCCATTTCAACTTAAGTTGATATGGCATCATTAAGCTTTTCTGCATGCATGCGAGCAAAAATCAATTGTGCTTTTTTTTTAAAACCTTGGAGTGTACGATTCCAAAGTTTCAAGGTTGAGCAGCTAAAACGCAGTGATGTACTCAGCCAACTCAAGGTTAAAAAAAAAATTACATAATGCTAAAGATACGTATGTGTGATGGTAGATATACAAGCATTTCATCAAGTATGGAATAAAAACATTGGGCAAAATACTAAATCTAGTATTTTTTAATACAAGGTCATCATAAATCAAATTATAGCGTAAAAGGATCAAAGATGCAAATAACGTCCACGGTTTAAAATGCTGTTCAGCACAGGAAGTTACAATCGAAAATAGCAGCTTCAGCAACCAACAGGTTAAGATATATTAGTGAAAGCATGCTTATTTATTATTTTACCATTCCCGAAATACTTGGTCCATAGCATGAGTAGAGTCAGCGTGCTTCAAAAATATCCACATTGTTACAATATGAGTTTCATGGCAGTGACAGAAGGAACGAACACAGGCAAGGAGGGAAAACGTGTAATTTGTTTCGTCCGTGGGTTTATGAAATAGCTCCCTGCATGGCTTTTGGTCATACAGAAATCGTGTTTTTCAACCTGGGGTGATTTTTGCGCGTGCAAGCACATGTCTTCTTAGCAGCCATGTGTCGTGTCCATCCAGATTGCACGTTTGGCAATCTGCTTGAAAGTATCCCCCTAGGCAAGTCTTCCCCTTATTTGTCCTATGCTAACAGATAACCCTTTGTAAGAAGCTATAATGACTTCTGATTCACAGACCAGCCTTATGATGCAAGATTAAGTTGACCTAATACGTCATTCGCCAGTCATCAACCGAGGCCACACTTAAAGGGAATTCGATGTGTATGTGTTGTGTCTAACTATGTTATATGATATCTCTACAGGCATTCTTAATATTTAAAAATAACATCCACTTGGCATAGCACACTGTTTCAATCAATAGCAAACGGCATGGACTAATTTAAAAGACAACACATGCGCAGTGGCTTTCAAAAGTGTGGGGCAAGAAGCTTGCCACGTGAAAGTAGATTGAAAGCCCCACTATCACGATTTCTTCAAAGCAAAATAAAAGTTGCGCCCCAATTTTCATCAAGTCCAATTTTTTGCATGTTGTATTGAAAATTGTTCTTAGTAAAGATCCTTAAAATGCTGATATTTACCAAGAAATAACAATTATTATGCAGGTTTACTATTCCAAAATCAGCCAGACTTTTTTCAGATCGAGAAGCAGCCTAAATGACATCTTCAAATTCAAGACACTTTTATTTTGGTTTGTTTTTCAAAAAGAACAGTAATATACAGGTAAACAAGAAATTGTTATTTCCATGAAATATAACTAGATTTATCTTTTCAGTACTTGTGGTATTTAGGGTTCCCTATACTGATAAATCAAAACGTTAGTTAAATCATCGCATCTGACAACTTCCCCCAGTTGATTTTGAAGCTCATATCCGTAAATTGTGCCTATTTACCAACCCATTGACTGCCTCGCATTCTACAATAACAAATATTGTTGACACTAAAACATAAACAGAAATACCCATCTCTTTATATTCCCAATTCTAGTCAGTACCAACACTTAGTGAGATTTAACAATTTAGTTCCAACTAAAATTAACCCGCGTAAATTAAAATAACTTTATTGAAACCGGGGAATACGATGTATGAGCCCATGCAAAATGACGACAGAAAGAACATGACTGTGATAATGACATGAAATAGCAACAGTAATAACAGTTCATGGACCTGGTAAATTCAATAACATTCCTGCTCAGGGCTGAAATTCCTATCGAGACATACTCTTCAAATGTCGGCCGCATAGCAAAACACCGAACAGCATGGCAGGTCTACACTTCAGATTTGATTATACAACATGCGCCTTGCAGACATAATTGGAAATTTTATTAGCTTTCACTATAGATTCAAATGGCCTGTGGGCTTAATCATTAACATGAAGACATTGCCCAACCCTACACATGTGGAATGTAAAGTGCAAGACATGATCTATTTGGGCATATTAGGAAAAAACAGCAGGGTATCGCATCTCATCAAACTTTTAAACAATTGCAGCTTAGTGTGCTGCGGCGTTCAGGGAGCAAAATCGTGATATCGTACAACATTTAATTAGTGCCATAAAGGCCAAGCAGTGGGTGTGCATTTTGTGAATACTGTAGATATTTGTATATCAGCACACCATTTGTCAATTAATAGAATAACATGCATTGATCAGTAAAGACAAGAGGTATTAACACGGTTGGAGTGATCGATTGTAATCCTCTGAAGCATTTAAGTAGTTTGGTTTTGCTTTTACATGAACTGGTTGTTGCATTGATAAAGAAAAACGTAAAAAAGACCTGACAAGCAATTTATCTAGCAAATTTATAAAATTCAAAACAGATGCGTCACAATAGTACTGGATTAGTGGTAATATGTTAAGGATCGTCTTGAAAGACTGTAGCATAAGCCAGCCTTAACTATAAAAAAGCCTTGCCTGTGGAAGAGGTTAGGCTAATTTGTTAGTTCTATTAAAAAATATTTTTCTACTTTTCTGCACTCACGCATTGCAAGAAATGAGATCTCAAATAACAAAAAACACTAAAGAAGCAAAGATTAATTCCTAGGCGTGTAAACTGTTATCATGATGCTTACACAACATCCAATCATTCCGCGATATCAGCGCAATAAAAAGTTGTATGCAGTAAATCCCTTCCGGCCAGGTGTGATTGTTTGGGTCGGTTGCTTCTTCTAAGGACAGACTATTCTCTAAAAATAATGATTAAGGACAGACATGGGAGTCTCCCGAATCTACTTTCATTGCGAATCAAAGTCACCATTAAATGCATAAGATCTACAGTTTGCTCACCTTTTGTAAAATAAAAAGGGACTTGTTGACGTAAGTGGTTGAACGTAATGTGTTAAATGCTTCTGGGAATGAGGTCGGACTAATTGTTACCGCCAAGCTTTGCAAACCAAGTGAACTTTGATGTGCCATAATCATTAAGTTTGAGGAATGGTCGATAGTAATCCTTCCTCTCCGCCAAGACAACCTTAAGAGACAAAAAATGTTTGATCTGAATCTGTTTGTTTAAGTGCCCTCTCGCAGTAAAAGGGTCGTTTCAGATGGGGGATCAGACATTATAATGCATAATCATACGGTCGCCGAGGTTAGGAAAAGAGAAGATAGGACAGCCGACGGAAGAAAAACGGTCTTAAGTAAACAACAGAAGTGAAAGCGAGTGTGATATTTGCAGAGAGAGTGATTGGCAACACGCAAATAGCAAGAACAATACTGTCGACAAAACATTATGTTATAAATTACATGCAAACAGAGAACCAGTTCAGGGAGAAAGGAACTAGTTTAATAGAACATCAATACTAACAAATTCCAATGGTGATATTTAACTGATGAAATAAAATGTTCATAGGAATGGTTTCATGAAAATAGCTCTAGTGTCACATATGAGGACCATATTTATGAACGAACTGACTGTTAGATCAAGAAAGCTTTTTACACATGTAATGAATGCGACTTGTCTAGGCTTGAGTGGCACTTAAAAATGATTCCCCTGATAATCAGCCAGTAAATGTATTAAACAAGATAATAGCAAGTTGCCTACATATTAATTATAAATCGTACTGTCTACAAACGGAATAGCAATGTAAACAATCATATACATAGCCTTGATAGGCAATGTATCAAAGTATGTAGACATCTGTATAAATAGCCACAGCTGTCTAAAGAAGACAGCAACATTATTTCTATAAAGTCATAACTATATATAGTAGATAGCAGCCATATGAAATAAAGCTCTGTATATTCTTATACAATTACTGTGTAGCTTTTATGAAGTCATCAAGTCCTATCTACAAGTGGCTTCTTATTCCTATTGCTGATGTTAGCAGTAGACTTTTTCAAGTAGAAGCTATATCATATGCCAATATATACTAAAGACAGCTAAAAAAACCTATGGCTTTTATTTTAGAGATAGTAGCTAGCTCCTTTTATTTTAACTATTGAAGGGTAATGGTATAAATTATAAATCAATAAAGCATTTGCAGTAGTAATAGAGAGAACAAGTACTTACTCCTATTATTCCAGATAATGCCTCTTACAGTAGACGGCAACATATGGATAGAGTGATATAACCAAAAAAACAAGAGCTGTTATGTCTGTGTATATCTCTCTATCCAGCTATGAGTTTCCCTGTGCTTTGGGATATGGAAGCTCATATTTGCATGTGGGTTGGAACGGACAGTCTTGAGGCGTTGTTACAGCAAATACCTGCACTCCCTGATAATTCCAGTACCCCAAAACAGGGCTAATATGAGGCAGTATTGCACAGAACATCTCAGCATCAGTAAATTTAGCTGTATGGCGGTAACTGAAGCACGTACACTATACTCCTGACGATGCAGTACCCCACCACAGACATATATGAGAAGTACAGACTTTTTGTTTTCCCTGTACCAGTATCAGTTATATATATAGCCTCCGCAGTCGCAAGCGACTATGGATAAAGCACCCACATTAAGTCACAGGATAGGTGAACAGCGACGTCCTAGAGTGGCAGTCTCGGCCACAGGTGCTACATATATGGATGTCACAGCTTGACATCCAAGGATCTGGGCAGCTTTCTTTTAGCCGCTGCTTCTCAAACTGGCTGATGATATGTTGTTCTCAATCAAGGTGTTCTTCACGGTTCTACGCCAAAGATGACGATTGTAAGCAAGTTTCTCCCAGCCCCATGTCGATGATCAGGGTACACATATCACACTTACAATATCCTTGTAGCGGAGCATGGTCGACCAACTTTCCTCTTGCCCAGGATGTAAGCTCACATACATATATCTTTCGGTGGACGGCCATCCTCCATTCGACGGACATGGCCCAGCCAGCGGAGTCTGCGTATCTAGAATGTAATCAGGATCCCCATCAGCCAGGACTTGAAGACGCATCACACAACACAGGGGCAAAACTTTGCCGACAATACTAAGGAGGGAATACCCCTTTAATTGTTGCAATCACTACATCACTTCTTCACCTTTGTTCTTGTTATAGGGTGATGATCTGTGAGTCACCGCAGTCCCGTGGAATGTGCGTACCGATGACCCTGGTTTAAGTGAAAGCTCAAGAGATCGCTGATTCACACTGAGAATCTCAATAACCAGAAAGATGTTCCACCCAGCGCTCCTTCTGCTTACTTCTGTCTGTGAATGACTCACCACTGATCTGACTGGAATGACGTATCAAATAGGCATGCTGGGGGGGGGGTTACTGTATTCCCGGTTTGGTAGTACCAGACGGTCTAATTTACTCAATGCTGGTGCATGGAACATAATCTGTTCTATTCAGTGCTGTGTCAGGCTGCTATGTGCTTTCGTACACTACACCATCCATTTGGGAATCACACCCAACACCCGCTAGTTTATCATCTTTTTTCTGGGTTATTTTCACTAAATTGGTATGACCCTAATGAGGTATTTATATACCTGCAGCAGAAATAACGGACATCCTGCCCCAAGTAATCTTTGTAATCTCCTTCCACAGACATCTGACAAATGATACACAGTATTTAGGCAAATCTCATTTAAGTATATGTTTTGATGGTGTGGTAACGGGACCAAATGTTGTCTACTGGTATTAGAAAGAAACCGTTAGGTTACAAATGCTAATCGACGGAATATGATTTGCCGATTATGCCGTGATTCAACTTCCCATTGAAATGCTTTAGAAGATAATATGCACAAATCATATTTGCTTTTACTAAGTGGGCTCTACAAAGACTACTTAGAGTTTGTGTTTAGACTGAAAGAGATTTGCATCTTGGACATCTTTGAAAGTGGCGACATAATTAACGGTTTGCAAATTTCACAGTTGAAATTGAATGGGGGTTAGGGCTGGGCGAGTAGGGTAATCTGATGAAGGCATGTGCATGTAAATTTTTACTAATATACCAATTTAAAGCAATGTCAACTAGCAATGTCGCTACCTACTTTACTTCCATTTCACTTAAGTTTGATAATGGCTCATAATCTTTTGCATGATGCTAGCAAATCTTGTGCTACTGTTTGAGTGTATCGATTCCAGGCCGTGCCAAGTTTCAAGGTTGCGGCAAGCTAAAAGCAGTGATGTATCACTGCCAAACTCAAGGTCAAAAACAAATTACATAATGCTAAAGATACTGTATGTGTATTGAGATATACAACAATTTCCTCAAGTATGATTAAAACTTTGGCAAAATACTAATCGATGTATTTGAAGACAAACGGTCATACATATAATCAAATTCTAGGTAAAAGGTCAAGATGTCAAATAACGTCCACTGTTAAAAATGCTGTCAGCACAGAAGTTACCATGCGAAATAGCGCTCAGCAACCAACAGGTTAAGATATATAAAGTGAAAGCATGCTATTTTATTATTTCCATTCCCCGAAATACTTGGTCATAGCATGAGTAGAGTCAGAGTTCTTCAAATTAAAAAAATATCACATTGTTACAATAATGTAGTTTTCAATGGCCTTGACAGAAGGAACGACACAGCAATGAGGGAAACGGGTCATTTGTTTCGTCAGTGGTTTATAAATGGCTCCCTGCCTGGCTTTTGGGTCTTACAGAATCGTGTTTTTCAACCCGGGGTGATCTTTACGTGCCCGTCGTGCAAGCACATTTCTTTTTCTTTTTAGCCGCCATCCGTGTCCGTGTCCCATCCAGATGGCAACATCTTGGCAATCTGCTTGAAAAAAGTATCCCCCTAGGCACGGTCTGCCCTTATTTTCCTACATCCTAACAGAGAACCCTTTGTAAGAAGCTTAATGACTTATTCTGATTCCACAGTCCAGGCTCCTTACGAATTGCAGGATTAGGTTGACCTAAATACGTCATTCCTTCCATCACACAACCCACTTAAAAAGAATTAGGGTGTATTGTAATTGGTTCTACAATTGTTATTGCCATCGCATACAGTCATTTTCTAATGTTAAAAATAACATTTCACCTCCACACACAGTCCTTTACATCAATCACAAACGGCAATGCTAATTCAAAGGACAACACATTTGCAAGTGTGCTTTCAAAATCTGGGCCAGAAGCATTCCACGTTGAAGCAGATTAAAGCACTAATCGTGATTTCTTTAAACATCAACACTCGTGCCCCTATTATTTTATCATATTCCTTTTTTCTTGCACTGGTGTATTGGAAATTGTTGTATTAAAGACTCCTCTGTAAGTGGCTAAAGCGGAACATCATATTTTTATCAAGAATAACAATTATATGCACTGGTTACTAAGCAAAATCAGACTTTTTTCGTCAAGAAGCAGTCATAAAAATGGCAATTTCAAGTTCAGCCCATAAGTGTAATTTACATCCTACCTTTTACATTCTGGGACCTTCTTTCTTAGAGTAGGAATGTGGCAGGTCATCACTCATGATACGATTGGCTTCATCTATACATTGGGCCACTCATTTTTTCAGGATTATATTTGGTTGTATCTTAAGTAGATGACTAAACTGGGAGTGGTAATGCATAGCTTCTTTGCATCTTGTATGACAAAACCATAATTAGCAACTCAATCCCATAGTGCCTGCAGTGGAAATTGCACCTGAGGTCATGGCCAATATTGAGTACTGTTATAAACAATGTTAGCATAACTACTTTTCTAGCTTTGACCTTAATTTGAAAGTGTTTGTGATCCCAGGCTTGTACATCTTGTTTATTCCCCAGGGGCATTCAACCACCTTGGTTCATACCTAGGCCTAGATAGAAACATTTGTTCCCAAGTACCATGTATGGGTCATTACCATGGCCTAGCATTGCATTTTGGAATTTGTATGAAGAAATGACCTCTGACAAGAAAGCAATCAATTAAAAGCTCCCAAAGAAACAGGCCATTGTCACATTTCTTTCAACTCCCTGTGGTAGACTGAGTTCCCTTTCAATGCTCTGTAACTATCAAAATGACAAGCGAGTCTGCTATTCCCTGTAAATGGATGTTCACACTAATAATACTATATAGGGTTTGGGCCATAGCACTATTTTTTGTATAAGGTTGTGCGGACAGTTTCTTATTTTTGTTAATTTCAATGTAAAAAGAAAAATATACAAACACAACAACATGATTTAGATATTGACCTGGGCAGGCCCAGCTCTAGACAGTCAAGTGAACTCGCCACAATACCTACTCCAAAACATAGGTCCCAGAAGGTAGAAGGTAAAATGTAAATTACACTTACCGGTTTTCACAAAGACCGCTTTAACATGCTTTTTTGTGTCTGTTTTTAAAAAGAAACCTGTAATATAGGTGTTGATAAAAGAAATTGTTATTTCCCTTAACACCCACATTTTAGCTAACTTTGAGTCACTTGTGGTATTTCTGGTTCACCTTCATAATCACCGTCCGTTAACTCATCCATCTGACACACTTCAACTTCCCACCATCACTAGTTTTGATTTTGAAAAGCCTCAAATCCAGTAAATCATGCCTATTTACCAATCCATTGACTGTCCGCCACTTCTACAATAACAATATTGTTTTACCGAAAAGATAATCGAAATCCCCATCTCTTTACAGCCCAATTTCTAGTCAGTACCGACACTGAGTGAGATTTACAATTTAGTTCAATAACAAATAACCTGCTTAAAATATACAATACTTTATTGCAACCGGGGAATTACTCTGTATGAGTCCCATTCAAATCCTGACGGAAGAACATGACAAGGGATATATGACATGAATAATGCAACAGTAAACCGTCATCTGCCATGGTCAATTCATAACATTCCTTGCTCGTGCTAATCACATAGGCAAACACCAACCATGCATGGCTTGCTGTACCACTTCAGATTTGATTATAACTGCACTGTCAGCCGTCATTGGAAATTTTATTAGGCTCTCACTATAATCACTGTCCCTGTTTGGGCTAATTTCATTAGAAAGAAGACAGTGCCCACCTACACCTGCGGATGTAAAGTGCAAGACATGAAAAAAAAATCTTATTTGGCTCTAAGGAAAAACCAGCAGGTATTGCAAATTTCTCAAACTTTTAAACAAACAATTGCGCTTAGTGTGCATTGCGGGCGTTCACAGGGAGCAATCGTGTCCTAATCTACAACATTCATATTAGTGCCATACAAGGCAGCCAGTGTGTGTGGCACTTTTGTGAATTACTGTACGATATTAGGTATATCATCACACCATTAATGTCAATTAATAGAATAACATGCCCTTGATCAGTGGGAAGACAAGAGATATTAACATGGTTGGAGTGATCGATTGTAATCCTCTGAACTTAATTGTTTTGAGTTTTGCTTACCTGAACATGATTGTTACCATGATCAAGAAAGCATTTAAAAAAACTGACAAGCAATTTATCTAGCAAATTTATAAAATAACAACATTTTGGATCAACACGGTGCCTGCTATGATAGTACTGGGGATTAGTGTTAATATGGTTAAGGATAGTCTCTTTGAAGACTGATAAGCATAGCCAGCCTAATATACAGCCTTGACCTGTGACAGAGTTCGAATACTTTGTTATTTCTATTTAACAATATATTTTTCTATCTACTTTTTCTTATGCTCACTGCATTGTACGGAAATGATCTCATAATAACCACAAGAAAAGGATTTATCTCCGCGGAGGTGGTAACTTGTTATCATGATGCTTACACAACATCCAATCATTTTTTCGCGATATCAGCTCAATGCTAAAAAGTTTGTATGCAGTGAAATCACCTTCCACCCAGGTCTGGATTTTTTGGGTCCGGTTGCTGCTATTCTAATGACCTGATATTCCTCTAAAAAATTAGTGATACGGACCAGACAGGTTAGAGTCTCCACTGAATCTACTTTTCCATACTCATAAAAAATGTCGCCATTAAATGCATAGATCAACATTTTGCTAACACTTTTGTGAATAAAAAATGGACTTTTGTGATGTAAGCGGTTGAACGTCATGTGTTAAAGCTTTCTGGGAATGAGTCTGACTATTGTCTGCCGCGCAAGCTTTGCAAACAAGTTAACTTTTGATCGTGCATTATATCATGATGTAATGGCACCGATGGCACTTGAAACCAGCACACCCAAGACCGTCAGCTCTGTTTTTCCACCGGCAAAATACGATTGCGCAAAAGAGACTAATACTCACTCTAGATTGAG
>JAMKCH010039859.1:0-95704 GCA_023653785.1 Ophioderma brevispina
GTTCAAAATGCAACAAATCTGTATTTTGATTATTTTTTCAACTGATAGTGCCTTTAAGACCGAAAGTTTAGCTTCATTAGTACGCCTAGTTAATGCAAGTTGTATCTGTTTCTGCCGCAGTGCCAATAATGCTTTTTATGCATATTGCTGTAGTCTGAGTATGTTTAATACTAATAACTATATGCTGTAATTTCAAGTGCAGGGCGTGGCATTACATCATAATGAAGCAACAAACCCACTCATATACCTTGATCCTAAATGTGCCATGTTGGCTTCTTTTCCTGCACACACTGAATTAATTTGCATAGGGTTACAGCATCTAGTACCTGCAAGTTTAGTTTTTTGTAAGTAATGCTGGGATACATATTCCAAGAAATCCTCTCATTAATTCAAAGTCCTTTATAAATTGTTAAAGACTTATTCTTTTTGTCAAAGTTCGGTCATCCAATCAGGGTTCCAGTTTTTTATGGTTTTTTTTCCACACGCAAAATTAGAGGAGACTGATGAAAGGTAGAAAGCGGAGGCATGAAGCGATTCCTATTTACATCATCTCCACAATAAATACTTACAAAAAAGTACACTTGCGTCATCCCCCTGGCACGATGGCAGACTGGAACATGTCCTCAGATGACCTTTGACCTTTGTCCATGACCTTCGACATCATCCACATATGAAGGAACTCCTATTGCCCTTTAACCCCAAGTCTGGTTTAAAATCGTACTTAAACTTTTCAAGGAGACGCAAAAAACGAAAACCTACCCAAACTGGAACACCCCCTATTGTTATCGGGTGAAGCAGAGCTATGATACGAGAATTACCATGCGCGAAGCCCCATGCTGAAGGCTGAACCCGGTATGGGGCTAATGCAGGTAATCCTCCGTATCAAGCGACGCGAATTTAATCATACCTAAGTCATTCAAATATTTTTATAATACCAACAACACATCCGTTCTTTATTAAAAACAAATAATTTTTTGCATAAATTAAAGTATTATAAACCCAATTTTTATGCCCAATGTAAAGCAAAGAATCACACCTGCTTCTGTAAATGAATCAGGCGAGTACGCGGACACTGACCGAAAAATTTAAAAAAAAATTTTTAATATTTTAAATTGAGATATAAGTGCGTCGTACGTGCTGATACGGCCACTGACCTGATCAAAATATACCCGAGGCGGGTATCCCTTTGATCTTTCCTTAGTGGTATGATACATACACATACATACATCGCACCCTCGCAATATCCCCCTCTGCTTTCAAGCTAGGGGATAATAAAAATACCCGTTTACAAATTTTTGAGTTACTCGGTCCAGCTGTTGTGAGGGGGGGGGGGGGGGGAGGATAGAAGAAGCATAAAATGTATCACAAATTAGCCCATAGAACCGTGTGTGTGGACAACTGTGGTTCGATCACATTTGGGGGATGTTTTTTGTTCATAACTCAAAGAACACTTCCTGGATCTTAATTGCACTAAGTTTACGAGACTGAAGGAGATTTCCAGAAAGAAGCGCCCCCAATTTTTTTGTTGAACCCTTGTTTTTACATATTTGAATGCTTTACCAATATATTAGATCACACCTGATGTGAATATCCGAATACCGTCCGTCTTATGTAATAAGATGATGATGAGTATTTCTGTCGTCACGACAGAAGTCAAAACATGGTTTTCTATGGGAACGATTACGATCACAGCATGCAAACAAGGTTTGCGGTTTTCTTTTCACCTGTTTGTCCATAAACCTTCGAAACGGTCTCGGTAGGTTGGTCTACAACCGATCCAGTGAAATTTCAGAGAAATTCGGAAGCCTTAAAAATCCTCCTCCGGTCACTTTAATGAAGAAAAATATGAGCTTCTTCTGATACTAATATTCCATTTTGATGGTTTTAGTTAAAGACCGTTTGCTGATCAGGTCACCCACCATTGAAGTCAAGAATGGTGCTAAGAAGTATTTCCATCAAGCATCATTTGCTACTTTCAAAATTGTTCTAGAGTCCTGGCATGGGATATGTAAACTAAAACAAAACAACCAGTGACCCTTGAAAGAACAGAAATTAATTAAGAGTTGTAATGGTAGTACATGCAAAAGCCACTGTACCATTCTACCACCTTTGTAATAAATACCTTTCTGGAGAGCCATCTAGGGTTTCTTACATATACATTTCCCACAAAGCATGCAGCTTACATCCAGCATATTAGTTGCCGGTTAAGACCAATTCCGGACTATGGAAAACCAGAGTGTAATTTAGAAATTTATTATATTATACCCTCCAACTTTAGATACTGGCTAAATATCAGTTGTAAATGGGGGAGTTGCAATTCTAATTGAGTTGTAGTCCAAGTTTATCAAGCCAAATGTTGATCCATCAATGTGGCAGTATTTAATAACAAGTGGTGGGATTGGCAAACAAGGCAGTCAGCAAATTAACAACAATGCGACAGCTGTTCTGACACGATGAGGTTGAGTTACAACAGAGTGATAGAAAGTACAATATGGTGTGGTGAAGTTACACCAATGCATTGGTTTGCCAACTTTGATGGATCACAACTCACCTTATAATGGCACTCCACAACTTGCCTACCGAGTATGACTGCACCCGCCCAGTACAACTCCCTACCTTTTCTTCTCATATCAGACCCTTCTAGATGATATTAATTATGAAATCCTTAACTCCGCTCATCACCCTGGCCATACTTACGTGCTAAATCACATGGGCAAAACTTGGGCAACTCTTGTCGACTACCTCGTCTTTGAAATCTGGTGGATAACGACTTATAATATGAGGGTCTGGAATGACCAAACATCAACAGATGTGAAAAGTGTTTATCGTGATTTACTCCAAGGGAGCATGATGTCATGAACCAAGACAAGGGGGTCTAAAATTATCTCATTCACATCTATGTCTACTAACTGAGTGACTGCAATCAAGACTAATTAAGACAATACTGAAAAGTGACAAAACTTCTCACCAGTCATTTGCTGTGGATCATCACAACATCAACCAGTTCGGAAAAATTCATAGGTTCACTGACAAAATTGTCAGCAAACAAACGTTTTGGCTACCTTGGTTTTAAAAACTGATGAAACCCTGTTTTAGGATTTTGAAATTGGTCCAAATATGCAAATGAGCTAATTATAATAATTATTTTAATATTCACAAATCATTACAAACTATTCACCCCTGTACTCATTATGCCTTCCTCTTGCTCAGTTTGTAATTTTACTGGCCTTTGCTCACATTTGGCTGGATGCCTAATGAATGAATGCCTAACTGCCGCATCTGCTGTAATCGAACACTCGTTTGTTGTCACAACTTCGATATTGCATATTTGTATTGTTTTTTTATGTTTTTTTTCCTTCACCTGAAATGGATTAAGCCCAAGCAAAGTTTCACTCATAAAGTCTACTATAAAACCACTTTAAACCAGTAGTTTTATGCTGCTAGCCTGGGTTCAATCGACAATTGAACCAGGTAGTACACCCTGCGTATTGATGTTATTTTTTTATTTTGAAGCGCTCGCTCATACCGCGTTTTTGCTATGTTCGCGTGTACCTGCCACTTTGCGTCTCATTGCGTATGATCGCTACGTGCAACAGGTTGTTCGAATTGTTGTCACTGGGTGGTTGGCAGTCCTTTCTTGTTGTATTTAAGCCTAAAGTATCGTGAAATTGGGTTAAAAGATGACTTAATGATAAGCTGTTTAAGAGTGGAATACAGGTATGATTTTGGGAACCGGTACTCTCTTTACGACTAATTGAAACCGGCGACGAGGCCAGTATTAAGTGGAAGAACTCGGCCTCAGCCTCGTCTTCCACTTAAAATATGGTATCGCCTTGGTTTCAATTTGTTGTAAAGAGAGTGCTGGTTCCCAAATCATACCTTTATTCTCTAATGACTATTGATGACACTAAGGCTCTAGTGGGCTATTATAATATGCCGGTGCAAAATTGTTTTGTTCCTGTATTTAAGTCCCAATTATCCCATTCAGCCCTGTTTTCATGAATGTTGTATTTTGATGAAATTGTGAATGACTATCTTGGCACCCAGTCATACTCCCACCCATGTATTGGGCATGAAATTACATCCAGATAAACATCCATATGTGCATGGCCATGATATTAGGAAATATTGGTACTTGGATTTCATTTTATTTTACTTTAAAGGGGGATGGCCCGAATTAAGGAGCTGAAGTTTTCATCTTGAATAGATTGACCTCACCCCAAAACCATCTGTAAAGTTTCGCGCCGATATTCAGTTCGTTTCCATTGAGAGCTAACGTGATTTGTAAAGCCCTCAGAGTTATGTGTAAAGTTAAAATTTGGTCGACCAAACTGGGTACATTTTCGCTCATAACTTCCAAACCAAACATTCCTTTGGCCCTAAGAATTTCACAGGATAAATGAGAAAAATAGTAGCTTTCTCTGATAGCCAAAATGTTGACCACTTCCGTAAAATTCTGGGGCTTCCTGGGACGAGGCTATTAGCGATCGGGCCATGGACTTTACATGTACATCCTGAAACTGATTATTTTTTTTGAGATTATGTGTACATGTAACACAAAAATATTACTAAACATGTTGTTTTTTAACTAAACCTTTATCACTATTTTGGCCCAAAAAATTGCCCTAAAATGGAGCATTTGGAAAAGACACATTTTGTATGCCTTGT
Source organism: Ophioderma brevispina (assembly GCA_023653785.1). Lineage (NCBI taxonomy): Eukaryota > Metazoa > Echinodermata > Ophiuroidea > Amphilepidida > Ophiodermatidae > Ophioderma > Ophioderma brevispina. Next base: position 4,669 of record JAMKCH010039859.1, read on the forward strand.
AAATTTGTAATAGATACCTTTAATAAATTCAAAATTCTAAATTCAAAAATTTTATATTTTTAGAATTGTGCTCACACTTGCGCAAATTAATCACCAAGCCATCTAGTTTAAATTCTTATGGCGCAATAAATAATACATGTCCATTACAAAAGTGTTTGCTTTGGTTTGGTTGGTGTCTTCGGCATGATATGGTGAAACAGGTTGCAATGTAAACAATGTTTGTGCATGCTTTGACAAAATAAATTTGCTTCTGAAAACATGGTTTCAGATTCGACTCTAGGTTTTACTGCCAAAAAGTGTAAGAGTGAGAGCTTAACAATGAACAAACTGTTTTCTAGGTTAAAATTTTTGTGTAAATCCAAATCTGAATACAATGTAAAATGTTGGATGCGTTCAGAGATATCGCTTTTGGGGTATGCGGCAATGGCCTAGTTCCCATAGAAACCTATGTAATTTTGCTGAAAGCTCGCCTTTGATAAAAAAAAAAATCTCAAATATTTGCAGTTTGACAAAAATTAATATATATTCTGTGTGGAATATGTTCTTGGTGCATAATCAAGTAACTTTTCACATGTCCGCCTTTTGCGTTATTTTTTCGCGGGTTCTCGAAACAACCAATTTTAGGTAAAATTTTTTTTGTATTCCACAAATTGATAAAAAAATGTTCTCATTTCAAAAGATGAAATAACATTTATACAAAACTTAGTAGGGACTTGCGTTGGGCTATCCGATTAAATTTCAGCCAACAGCCTTTATAGTTTCTTAATTCCAATTTTTTTGAACGACAATATTTTTTTCACGCACTGGAAATATCAAGGGGTAGGGAACATTTTGTATTTTGGATTATTCCTATACTTGAAATGAAGCAAGTAGGTCTGAATTTGAAAGCTGATTTTCTGCATAACTTACAGCTGACCCATCACTGTAGACCCTTCCTTTCCGATATCTGATTGTGCAAAGCAAAATGTTTGTTCAAAATGCTAAATGTTTAATGTCGTTTGTCAGGGACTGCAAATTTGAATGCTTCGGGTGTGCAAATTATGAAATACTTGATAAAACAAATATTTGAATCTATAAGTTATTACCTTACTGATATATTAACTTTAAAGGTCTAATCTGTATATGTGGAGACTCTGTTAATTTCAAATTTGGTAGTGAAAAATTTTTGTCACCCGAAAAGTGCGATTTTCGGATAAAATTGGCCACAAATCAAATTTTGTACGCAAAATGGTGTTTGATACAGGGTTTTCAATTAAAAATGCATAATCTATGAACAAGTTTACCCCAGACAATGACATCTTTAAAAATTAACATGCTTTATTTGCTCCGATATATTTTTTCACTCTTTGGCACGAAACCTCAGTCAATTCTGAAACCATTCTTATCTAGCTCTCTTTCATTACCCTTTTCAACATGAACTGAGCACAATAAATGTGCACTTTATGGATCATATATTGATAAATCCCAGCATTGTAATTGTATTTTAAAATGAATCGACGATAACTCTATTCTGTTCAGAAATGAATACTGGAAATTCCTGAATTTAAGCGACCTGTGTTACACCTATAATAAGGTTGAGGTCAAAGGTGGGCTTCCAGACAAAATTGTGTAATATGTTGGCCATCATGTTTGGCACCTCATATTGCTGCCGGCGCAACGAACGTAGCATCGTGCCGGAGAGCTGTTTCTTCCTTGTTATACATGCCCTTTGCCTGTTCCAGGAAAGTATTTTGTCAAAAAAGTATTATGGAGAATTTATGTTTATAGGGGAATTTAAACCTTACAATAATCTTTTCTGAAAAGAACACAATAGTTGGGCTTTCTTTGTTCCAACTTTAAGCAAAATATTTCATGACTTTAGTGAATTTTGGCCACAAAAAAATGGTACATTACATCGAAAATTTGCATCCCAAGATATTTTGGTCCGCTAGATAAATGGGTCCATTCTATAAAGTGTTAAAGCGAGCTAATGGCATAAAAAAATATTCCAGACATAATGAAACAGGACCCTTACACTGAATCACTTCACAAGTTTGAAAACAATTTGGGATGTTTACATTCTGTCAAAACAGGAAGAGTATAAGAGGGGAAGGTGCATCTCTTGGCACTTTCTGGAACAGAAAAACCAAGGTGTTGACATCCCTGACCGAATTTACAGTGTATCTAGCTGTTTTGTGACACACTGCAAAAGCTCATTCAGACCAGGATTCAGCATTGTACTTTAGCTTGTAGTAAGATATTTGACATGGCAGTGAAAGATGGATTAGCCGGGATTAGCACATATACAAAGCAAATGGTCTGTGAGCTGATGACAGCATGCTTTTCAAGTTTGGTAATGCTGGCAGAATGTCAGCATCCTTTTTCCATAAATTGCCAGGAACTGCCACCTCCCCCTCTGGAACTTTTCCTGTTTTTACTGTTTTTTACAGAATGTAAACATCCAAATTGTTTTCAAACTTGTGGAAGTGATTTCAGTAAGGGTCCTTTTCATTATATCTGAATATTTTTTTATGCCCATATGTCCCTTTAAATTTGGGTTCTACTTCAATTTTGAGGGCATGTTCCAAAGAAACAAAGCCCATACTAAACACCACTCTCCAGGCTTTCACTACCATTGAACTGAATTCTTCTCCGGTAGCCTGGGTAAAAGCCTAGTGTGGAAAATAACATTTTTCTCCGTCTTATCACGTCCCAAATCCATTCGATTCCACTTTTAACTTAACTTTCCAAAATAATCCTCAACTTCCTTGAAATACAAAACCTGAGCTCACAAAAACCATAAACAACTTCTAACTAAAATAATAGAATGACTTGCTATGTAAATGATTCTCTTTCTGACCTCTAACCAGCCCCACAACTTGAGAGAAAAAGACCTTAAAACACGACCCATGTTTTGAGCTGACATTTTAGTACATTTGCAATATACAACTGTTGTCATGAATCAAACTGCTTTCACATTAGCCTGCAAGGAAGTCACTTACCTGGAATGCGATACCTTATTGGGATGGGCCCTATGTTTTCGGAGATCCTTGTTTTGGAACTTTCGTCTGAACAACATTGGAGCTATCAAGGTGCAGGGTATTTAGTTAATTTGGTAATATAATCACCGTATACCAGCATTAGGACTATGATTCACTGTAATTTGCCTTTTATGCACCCTACCATTGCAGATTTAAAAAGGTATAACATGTGCACCCGATATTTATAGGCTCAAACTTTCTAGCGTGGTAACTCGAGCGGGTTGTGTCACCTAAAGAGTCATGATGACATTCCAGAAAGATTCGCCCCCCATTATTTTTTTTTTAGAACCCTGTTTTTTGTTTTTTTTTAGTTTTAGATCCACTGGAGGAATGGGTCCCGGATCGACGTCCTTTGTGTACCTGATGATGATTTACTATGTTCTGTCGATTGTTCGACAGAAACTCAGTGCATAGGGACGTTTACGTTCAAAACAAGGTTTGCGGCCTTCTTTTTGCACTTGTTTCTCCAATAAACTTTTGAAATTTTCTCGGTGGGTGGCCTACAAACTGATCCAGTGCAGTTTGCAAGAGATTCGTATCCTCAACAAAATCTTCTCTTGTCATTTTAAATTATGCCAATCGCCTTTGCCAACATACTTTATTTGTATCACTTGTCTTGTCAGTTTTAGTCTGCACCTGTGTTATCATTTTATTTTCTTTTTCGTTATTTGTCCTCGTCTACTCGCACATGTCTTAAGGGTGGTCGATTTCTCCCGAGCCTTGCTCTCATTTGACTACCCTTCCATTCTCTACTTTTGTTTTTGTAAATGATATCTGCCTACGTATGGTAAATAAAATAAACTGCTGGACAACAATGCTTATTTGTTATTCAGTCAACTGTGATATTGGGTATATATCAAGGTGTTTAGACAAAGGGCATTCGGAATTACCTATAGACATACAATGCTTGATTATGAAATTGATACACCCTGTATATTTGTCTCAGGGAAACATTAGGCCCAGTCTCTAGCCACCTCAGTGGGTACTTTGCACATTTACCTCATGAGCAGTCAATATTTGTATACCATATCCTAGAATTTCACCCATCTTCAGAAGTTAGGCATTTTCTTAATTGCATAATTTACCTGCTTTTCCATCTTCTGGTGCAGCAACTTCAAAGAAACATTCAAAAGTCTTATCAGGGTTGTCTCTGTAACGATAAAAACAAACCACACGGGTAATTATATTTATGTACTATCAGCACATCTGATGGCCTAAATTCTTGAGTTGCCATTATGCAAAATCAACTTTAAGATAAACTGTTTAATATTTTGAGGCTTATAAGTACAAGTTTGTTACAGAGCCTGTCAAACAAAAACTCAAAATTTGCATAAGTTTACATAAATTGGCATATAATCCAGTGTAATTAATGGAATAAAGCATATTTCCATGAAAATGTTATTTGATGTTTGATACTGGAAACACAAAATGTTAAACCTAATGTGTTTCAAAGACACTAAGGACCCTTAAAATTAATATTTATTTTCTCCTCGTAGCAGGCCTCTGAAAAGTAGGGAGGGCATTTTTTTAATTCCTTTACTAAGACACGAAAATGGCTGTTTCACTTAACTTGATATTATCACCACTTTCAGCCACATCAGAAAAATGGTGAGGCCGTTTTTTATTTTACTGGGGCAAAGATAGGACTGGGGATTTGGGAAACTGAAATTTTGAGAAATTGTGCAGGCTTGTGACTAAATTTTGCTTCTGTTCGAGCAAACCTTTTTCCCACACGGGGAACCATTGGTGTCTATTTGGGGGGGGGGGGGGGGGGGGGGAGGTTTTCCCCCCGCAACAAACCCTACCAACTTCCCAATCCAGTTTCCTCCCCCAGACCCCTTGGAGATCTTTCAAACACTGAAAGTGACTGTGGTTGACGACTAACACAATTAATTAAAGCCTATCATCCAGCAAAATTTAAGGATTGAAAACACATTAATTTAAGCAGATATATTCACACACAAAAAATTTTGGCCTTATCCCAAAGTAAGGAGGGAGTGCTAGGAGAATCGATTTTTTTTGAGGTGTCCTAACGTACATATTTCATCCTCACCATCAAGAGTGTAACTTTTGCAAAACCACAAAATAATAATGTTTAAAGCTACGGTTTCAGTGTCACTCAGTGTTTTCCACAGTAGTCTCTGTAAAACTATGGTCTTTTTCTGTCTGTAAAATGCAGTAGTTTTTTAAAAATAATTTCATTAAATTGTGGCCATCAGAGTGTATTTTATACAATAAGCACTGTTTATTACTTTTTGTTTAACACACAAATCCCTAACAGCATTGATAATAATATTAAATGAGTTACACCTGACCAGGCTTACTGTCCTGTGTTAAAACTCTAACAGATGTGGCTCTTTAACAATAGAAACTAATGGTCAACAGACGATGATTATTGTTTTTTTTAATGTGGTCAACCTTTTAAGTCATCAACAATTAAGTTGTTACCCCAACTACAGCAACTGTACGCGGACAAAACAAGAAGTGAATTTGGCATAATATAGTTTTGCAATCAATAAGTAAGGCAAGAACTACTAATGACCAATGTGGCACAGCTGTTTGACCCCATGCAAATTGTCTCTTATTTTTAGAGCAATTTTAATCAATGGTGACACAATTTTGTCAACTGATATAAGTAAAGACATGCAAGAGCTATTACATGAGAATATCAGAAAATCCATTGTGGGAATCTTGCCATATACATGTAGGCCTACAAAGGTCATGATTTGTATGTAATAGCGCCCTCTATATGCCCATTCCCCATAGAAAGACGTGCAAAACTAGATTTAAATGAAAAATCATATTTGCCTGCAATGAAAATTCATCAAATTTACACAGGATGTAGTTAGTGGAATAAATAATCAAAATTAGTTGTCAAAAGTGTATCGCATTATGATTATATATCACCAAAATGAAAACCGTTAATGTTTTTCTCAATTGTTTTTCAGGTCAGGTTTTCTTTGAGGGGCTACTACTGGTATCCTGGTAACTAGTACTACCTGTCCCAGGGCTGGGTTGTCGGCGGCTAAACTGTCACCCCCATCGGGTTTCTAAGGAAATCTTATGATGAGGGTAGCTGGTTACTCTGGTAGAACTAAAAAGAAAATCTACCTACAAGGCCATCGACTCTGGAGAGCTACCATCCAGCATATTGATGTCAGGAAGGGCATCCAGTCAATTATCTTCTGCTACAATAAATCCTCACACGTCAGCAGTACTGCTGTGAATGTAAGGTGAATCAGGCTACCCCCATTAACAAACTAATAATAAACATAAAAGGCTTTCTTTTTAAAAACAGATGAAACAATCTTCCTTGGGGGAGGGGAGAGAAATCAGTGGTGTTCCAGTCTCTAAAATGGGTCACTTCACCTATGCTGGCACAACTTAAAATAGTCAGGTTTCACTGATGAAATGGATGCCAATTAAAATCTAATGTCATGTACATTGATATACTGATCATAAAGATAAGCTTGGGATCCCCTAGGAAATGTAATTAATTTGAGCAGCATGTTGAATCCCTGCCAAATCTGTGAGTTTTTTTTATATCCCACTTCCTACTTCACAAGACTTATGCCATGTATTTCAACTACTGAACTGCTAAATGAAAGTAAAGAAGCAGGTTATTAAATAACAAACAGATAAAATACTTTTTTTCTCCAGGGGGCTACTTAGAAAAAAACCTCCCCTTTGATTTAACTCGCAGGGGCTATTTTGAGGTTGACGAGGGCTCCTTACATGTTTATTTTAATTTCCGAAGTTTAAGCACCTGTCATTTTTAGCAGGGACCAGCTACACTTGGTATACCATGTCTTGACCTGGTATTGTGTACAGACATACTTGTTCAATTACTAATGCAATTGTGGTTTTCAAGACATGATCATGACCTCATAAAGCACCACATAGTGCTAATTTTAGCAATTACTATTTCATGCTTTGTTGACTTAAAAAAGTTTATTTTTTGTTTGATTTGGTATTTCACTAAATATGTTTCTTTACAATACAAAAAATAATATTTTCACATGTTATTTTGCATTGGTTTCTTGGCACGTACAAAATACATGAACATTTTGCAGCATATATAATTTCCACTTTTATGATAGTCCAATTCAATCAAAGCTCCAATTTAGAAATGAGTGTGTTTGATTATAGCAATAATCCTCTCCACAGGAAGTTGAGTCACATGGGCAATAGTGGGTTCAACATAGGTTCAGAAAATCGAATGCACTCAATATTTTGCCATATTAACCATTTATTTATATATAAGCACTTGCAAACAACAATTACTAAGACCATGATGACAACTTAGTTTAAAGGGACACTGGCACATCATGCACTGGCACCCTCAATTTTGTCATTTTGTATGTTTGTAATTGCTTACAACTTTTTATAAGTTATATTAGCTAAAGCTTGCCTAGTTCACCCTAACCTCAAATGATTAACCCTAAAATAGTTTCTTTTGTGTGCAAATCCAATAATTTTGTTATAAAATGGCCTAGGTTGCACAATTGAAACAAAAGATAATGCACATCAGAGGTTTGTAAATGTTTCCCTGTGGACTCTCCAAACTGGTCCATAACTTTATTTACATTATTGCCTAAGCTGGGGCATACCCAGGACTGGAGGACCTTGGGGTGCGGTCAGGGTGCAGGGGGCCTCTGGTAAGTAAAAACTGACTTAATAGTTTTTACAAACCCCAAGGGTTCTCACGCTGTCTCCGCACCCTGGCTGGGTACACTAGTCAGCAGTTTCACTCACTCCATATCGAGAGTGAAGAACTCTTGAACCTTGCATTTCACTCAATTGAACAAAAAATCTAAGAGTGAAGTCACTCTTCAATTTTCAGTGACATTAAGCTCAGGTTTTACTCTTCAGAATTTACATTTCACTCTTGAGATTTTATCCCAAGAAAGAAATACTCTCGTGAGTGAAATTGCTGGCTGGTGCTAAAGGTTCTTGAATTCCTAGAATGGTATAATTTATTTGCTATTTAAAGAATTATGTACTTTGCTTGAAATGTACCTGTGTCCCTTTAAAATTTTCTTTCAACTTAGTTGATTTCAGGGCATGACGTACGAATTTGCAAATATTACACAGCAAAAACAAGGTCACAAGGACTAAAACTTGTGGTCACATTTTCAAGTGACTGATGCATTTCTTTGAAATTCAGAATTAAAAAAAAAGAGTAAATATTGCCGATTTAAAAGTATTGCTGATTTGAAAGTGGGCCCACCTGTATGGTTTTTTTTTTTTTTTTTTTTTTCGAGGTGTTAAATGAAAGAGCAAGACCTAGGCAACAAAATGTATATTTCGAAAACTTTCAAAATGGTCTGACTTTGGCACAATACTGATCGGAAAACATGCCGAGATACTTTTTGTGCCAGGTGTAGTTCACCCTAACCTCAAATGATTAACCCTGAAACAGTTCATTTATGTGTAAATCAAGTAAATCTGTAAAATGTCCTAGGTTGCACAATTGAAACACAAGATAATACACATCAGAGTTTTGTAAATGTTTCCCTGTGGACCCTCCAAACTGGTCCATACTTTATTTTACATTATTGCCTAAGCTGGGGCATACCCAGGAACTGGAGACCTTGGGGTGGCGGTCCAGGGTGCAGGGGGCGCTCTGGTAAGTAAACTGACTTAATAGTTTTTTACAAACCCCAAGGGTTCTCACGCTGAATCTCCGCACCCTGGCCTGTGTACAACTAATTCGCAGTTTCACTCACTCATATCGAGAGTGAAGAACCTTAACCTTGCATTTCACTCTAAGTGAACAAAAAATCTCAAGATTGAAGTCACTCTTCAATTTTTCAGTGACATTAAGCTCAGTTTTACTCCTTCAGAATTTACATTTCACTCTGAGATTTTATCCCAAAGAAAGAAATACTCTTTGCGAAATATTTGAGTGAAATTGCTGCTGGATTCTAAAGGTCTTGAATTCCTCGAATGGTATAGGATGTATTTGCTATTTAAAGAATTATGTAACTTTGCTTATGTACCTGTTTCCCTTTTAAAATTTTCTTTCAACTTAGTTGATTTCAGGCATGACGTATCGAATTTGCAATATTACACAGCAAAAACAAGGTCACAAGACTAAAACTTGTGGTTAACATTTTCAAGTGACTGATGCATTTCTTTGAAATTCAGAATTAAAAAAAAAAGAGTAATTTGCCGATTTAAAAGTATTGCTGATTGGAAAGTGGGCCCACCTGTATGGTTTTCTTTGTTTTCGCTAAAGGAGATATCGGGTGCTGAATAGGCAATGAGCCAATTTAGTTCCATGAGCTGAGAGCAAATCTAAAATAAGAGATGCAATTCTGGCTATTTCCTGAGGGCAGCATAGTAACAGTAATGTAATCGCAGCAATATTTTAGTGACGGTTGGTGTTAGGTGAAAATAATTCCCAGCACAGGGATTTTAAACATAGTGACCTGCGACAGTCATGGAAGTTTTGCAGTGACTTTTTAGACTATATTGACTATAATGGAAATTGGCAGCCCACAGGGAAAAAACTTGACCAACGCCCCACCCAGCTTTTTGGCACTAATGGCAATCAACAATTTTTTAAAACCTAATGAGAATGAGGTCAGTCCCAAAATCTTTGCAGATGAAATAAGATAAATATAAGGTTAAGTAATGTAATGATACCAAAAATCTCATTTTTGTGAGTGGGGAAGAGTGGTGAACCAGCTGAGGACTGGGGTACCCCAGCCGTTTTCCCTCTTACTCACGTGTAGCCTATACGGCAGCTACATCGTTTCTACTGCGGCAGCTACTGCACAGACACACCGGGCAGTTCGATGCAGTAGCTTGACAAAAGATAAGGGCTTCCAAAGTAAAAGTTATTATTCATGTGTCGTAACCATACCTTACAAAATGGGGGGGCTGAAGGGTGCCAAGACTTTTTTTGAGGGGGCAAATTTGGGTCTTCTCCATAACACTGTACAAAAGGTCAATTGTCATTTGGGGGGGCGGAAGGGGGCAAGGTTTGTGTTGGGGGCTCTCGCCCCCCTGCCCCCCCGCTGGTTCGCCACTGTTATTATTTATACAGTGGTGTGGCTACTCTACTGTACCTACCCCGATGCTACCCTTTAGTAACCCCCTAGGGGAGAGAGGTGGATATGTTGTTAGACAGTACCGGATAGAACATGCAGCTACCACATGCTACCTCCTGTAACTAGACGCATTTTAATACAGTAGTGGACAAAATTAGGGCGCTAAACCGTGGTCTCTGTTTCGCCTTTTATTTTCAGTTTTAGGAAATATCATTACTAAATTCAAATCGGGCATCATCAATAAAACCCCATATTCACACTCTTTTAAAATGAAACCTGCCCAAAAAAAAAAAAATAGGTTGCCAAAAATATCTTAAAAACAAAATTGGGCCATAGAAATTACTGCGCGCCAAGAGCCGTGTAACACTGTAGCTACTCCGTGACGTGCATATAGCCACTGTGTGTACACTCTCCGTCTATGCGGCAAACATACATAGATTCCTGGCCCGCGAGTGTACGTATAGTGGATAGTTATCTGTGTCTACTCGGAAGTAGCTGAATGGGTACTACCATGAAGAAATTGGCCGTGTAGTGCACTCTTAGATGTGATTATTTTGCAGTGATGTTAAGAGGAAGCCCCCTAAAAGTATTTTGCCTTTCTGTAACTACAAGCAAATCTGATCATACTAAGAATTTTCTTCAACTTAACACTATTTGTTTTCAACGCTTTTGGGCTATAAAATAGCCTTGTGATTCTTTAAAGACTCATTTGTTCTCCATTGGCACGCCATGTTCAAAACTGAAATTGGGAAGCTCCTTCCGGAGAATCCAAATAATATGCCGCTCTCAAAAATCAAAATCAGAGCTGATTGAAACTTTTGATAATGAAAAACTGCCTTTAAACTAAATTTTTTGGAGTCCTCTGTCACCGATATCTCTGGGTTTGGGAGTGCCGGAGGGGGGGGCTGTTCAAGTGTTACAACGTCTCATGGACGTCAACGGTCATAATACAATTTAAACACAAAAACATTTATGAACCTTGTGCACGAAGGACCTGAATTTAGCACTGCTTTAATATGAATTTTATCAATTGATCGTTCAAGAATTTGGAATGTCCAAAAAACCATTACAATTCAATAACTGATACACTCAATGTTTAGATTTTACAGTCAATTACAGTTAATTATGTCTTACAATAAGCAAACCAATCAATGGCAGTTTCACAAGATATTGGTCCCCACAGTGAAGACTCTAAAATGACAGCATTCTAAAATGTAAAACTAAGGGAAATATACACCAAAATGATGGAATCTTCTCAGTTCTGAAGATAACATTTGTCCAGCATACAGATGACGTTTGTTCCCTCCATTACAATAAAATCTGAAAGCACTATACTCCTGTGTTTTGTTTGAATTCCAGGGTGTCAATTGACCATCTTCCCCCCCCCCCCCCATGACCTGTGGTTTGCAGTCCAGTAAAATACTTTAGAGAGTGTCAACATTTTTAAAGATTTTTTAATTGTAGGCAATAACAATCTGGCTTGGTATTAATATGCACAAACTCTGAAACTCTATCTACTGCCAGACAAATTAGATTTGAAGAGGCTACCTATAGTGTGCTGTACCTTCAGTTGCTGCATGTGTTTGCTGACCTTTCATTTTCTGTTAACCCTATGTTTTGTTATGGTTCTTGTCTGATGTGAATGTGGGTGTATTTGGGTAACATGTCATTAGAAGTTCCAAGAATTCAAATGAGGTATTACCATTGATTCTGGTCATGCACTGTATGATTTTGTGCAGGACCCTGGATGGAATAAATCCAATACCTCTTTGCATACTTGGGACATTTATATGAAATGTCTACCGTATTTTGGCACAGAGAATAAAAGGACCTGGGTCATTCCAGCCCGTCACGAGGGGCCTCTGTTTGCCATGATCTCTTCATATTTTGCTCAAATTTGACTCATAGCGTACCTTAGGTGGTTGCTATGGAGCTTTTACAACCAAAAAATTTGCAATTCCTTCTGTTTCTATTTATGGCCCCAAAGTTTTTGTTTTTACCATAATTAGTCATTCAAGTCAAAGTGCCTCACAACACAACACATAGGGCTACTTTCTCAGCAATTAAACTGATTCAGACCTTCAAATTCTTATTGCTTTTAATCTTTTATATTGTCATATGAATATGGTGGAAAATCCCAATTTTGGCATCCAGTTTCAATTTTAGGAAGCTAAATTGAATCCTCCACACCAAGGTTGACTTAAATTCTTTTTTAAAGGTTTTGATGGTCGCACCCTCGGCTCCCTTGAAAGTTGCTGGAATCTTATTTTGGCCTACATGTAACATTTTACCACGTATTTTAGAAATTGGGAAAGGTAAATAAGGCCCTGTTTCAAGTTCATTCACATTTTTAGATCCCCAATAAGGGGTTCACCAGCAAATGTCCAAATTAGGCAGCTTGTAAATTGCCAATTATATATAGTATGAATTTGTATTTTGTTTGCTTATGTAAGAATGAACCTAGAGATTTAAGGGAGCAGACATGTGTTTGTCTTTCTGATGTTACTATTACTAGCGTGCAATTGAAATATTGTTGATTTCTCTTTCATTTGTGAGCACAATTTATACCAATGTGATTGCTTTTAAAATCTAGTAGAATGCCCACATTTACCTATTTTAACATTGACCTAATATAACCCTTGCTATTTATGTTTTTATTGATATGTTTATTATTGGATTTATAAGATAAAAAAATTCTGCTGACCATGTGCTGACATAGTAAGTGATCAACTGTTTTATTTGGTCATTCCATACTAGTAGGGGTCTAAGACAAGGAAATGGTACATTCACTAAAACATAAACTACTTGATTTTGAAGGGAAAAAACTTGCTTTCTACATCCTCTGGTTGAAAGGAGAATTAGCAATATTGAAGCAGACTAGCAGTGCAAGCACCAGAACGAGAATTTGTTCTACTAAACATGGAAGGAACGACCAGTCTCTAGACCGTTGGTGGCACCACTAAACACTATTTCAACTTGATGTTTTGTATATCCCTAACAAGGCCGCTGGAAAATAAGACATAAAATAAAAAATCTACCAAAACTTATATAGCGCAACACAACAAGGTTGTCCTCCAATGCGCAAGGCCATTATTGTGAGGACTTACCACAGATCCCAATATACCATCAACTTTCATCATACTTGCACTTCTCCTAGACACAAAAGGGGTTTTAATTGTGGTAAATGCTAAATATTTAGATAAATCAGAACTATACCAAATAACTCATTATATATAAGAAAATACTACCTAATAAAACACACAACTGTGTCCATAGGCCACATGGTACAGGGCGCCGATAGAAATTGCGGGACCGGGGGAACCTTGGAGTTATTGGCTTACGTGGCGCGGGTTGGGTGTGGGATGTACGTGGATGTACCACACTTGATATGTTAATGATAAGATCACAACCAAACCTACCACAAATATGTAGATTCTGTAATTACCATATACCACAACTACCGTCCAGTATGCAATTAGTGGTATTTTGTGGTCTAGAGCCATGTTTATGCTACTGGGGGCAATTCAAGCTGGTTAACCTTGCTGTGTGGAGCTTATTGTGCTCTGTGCACTGGGGTATGTCCCAAAGCCACCACCTGTTCACTCTGCAAACACATAACCCACAGGGCTTGAATTTAGGAAAATAATTACGCTACATGCACAGCTTCATTTGTTTTAAAATGGGCTGGTTAAGCAGGGCTCTTCTGTTCCTGGGTTTCCCATAAATATTCGTAAGTTGTTGTACACGTAAAAAGGCGCTGTACAAAATGGCTAAGCAAAGCCAGTCTCATGATGCTTGGAAGAACTTTAAGGATTGCAGTAACAAGTTGAAATCTTCTATCAGAGAAGTCATTGTGGATTATTCTTATGAGATTCTAAGAAGGCCCTAAGGTGCAGGGTCATAGGCGATTACAAATAACAAAGATATTGCTGATGCTTTTAATAGGCAGTTTTCCAGCAATTTTGGGGATGCTTATTGGAACCTCTTGATACTACTACTCTTCCTGATTCTTCTACTCACATGGTGGTGAGCCATTTAATCTGTCTCCTATAACAACTGATGAAGTTTTCAATGCTCTTGGTGAACTAGAGACAAATAAATCTCCTGGTCCTGATGGAATTCGTCTTATATTCTTAAAAAATCATGTAGAGCTGTGATTGGCTCCTTCTTGTTTTGGATATGTTTAAAATGTTTCTTTCTTAGGCGAAATTCCCAAATCTTGGAAGTTGGCAAATGTTGTTCCCATTTTTAAAGGTTCCAACAAGCCCAAGGAGGCCACTTCCAGTTAATCGTCCAGTGTCATTGACAACTATTTTGTGTAAAGTTATGGAGAAATTAGTGGTACTCAAATCAATTCCTATTTGGAAGAAAATAATAATTCTCAGTGACAATCAATTTGGATTTCGTCAAGGAAGAAATTGTGCAGGCAAATGTTACCAAGTTTCTTTTCATATAATCATTGAACTCTGATAGGCATTAATTGTAACCTTGTTGATGCTATTTTTCTGGACTTCATTCTGCCTTTGCAAGGTAAATCACAATTTATTGCTTCAAAAACTTCATGCTTTTTGGTATTCCGAGGAACTTTTTGTTTATTATGGATTCAGAACTTTTAGTTGGAAGGAAGCAGAGAGTTGTTTTCAAAGGTGAATTTTCTGATTGGGACTCTGTCATCTCAGGAGTTCCTCAGGGTTCTGTGCTTGGTCCAATTCCTTTTCTTATTTTTTGTCAGTGATATTGTTCTTGATATGTTCCTTCTTTCCCTTTTCAAATTTGCGATGACCATACATTGATTGGCAAGACCTATACGGACTCCTAGAGACCATATAGATCTGCAAGATGATTTGGACAAACTTTATGCTTGGTCAGTCCAACCAAACTTCCGCTTAATGCCTATGAGTAAGTGTGCAGTCATGCATTTTTTCTAGATCTAAAACTTGTGGTAGGACAACTACTCTTAGGTGGCAAAACTCTCCTAACTTTTAATGATTTTATACTGCTTGGTACAATTTTTCTTCTAATCTCTCTTTTTCTGCACACATTGATTCTACTGGCAACAAATGTTCAACTATAGTTGGAGTAATAATTTCTTGGCCAAGTTACGAGGTACGCCCGCTTCCCCTCCAAAACGGCGAACCCTGGGTTGGCACATCGACGCATTTCACGGCAACAATCATGTTTTCCTCATCAATGCACCAGAAGATGCTTTTTTCTGCTCTTTTGAATCTTTACAGGGCTCTTGTACTACCTCACCTTGTTTTACTGTGTTTTTGTTTGGGCTCCTTACAATACCAGTTACATGATAGACTTGAGAAAATTCACAGAAAAGTAACTTGTGTTCTCTTTTACAGGATTTCTGCATTGGAGAGCAAGAACTAATTCTTTCCTCAGCTCTGGTTTGTTATTTTTTCCCAGAGTTTGGGAAAGTATACCAGTTGCAATGGCGGATCCAGGATTTGAAAAATGTCAAAATTACCCGGGGGCTGATTTGAAAATGTTCAAAATTAACCGGGGGCGGAATTGAAAGCGGTTGTAAACTGGTCCAAAATAGCTTCCAAAATGGGTGATCTTGCACGAATTGCAGAATTACCGGAAGGGCGCGCCACTCCCTGGATCCGCGCTGAGTGATATTCGTATAGCTGATTATGGTCCAAAATTCAGATTTGTGAGACAACATTTTCTTTCAAACTAAGTTGACATTTTATATTAGGTCAAATATCAAATATATTAGGTTGGGCTTAATATTTTTTTTTATAGGTATCGTGTAATTTTTATACTGTATGCATGTAGGAAAGAAATGCACTACTATGCTTTGGGCTTACTAAAGCCATATTTCTTTCCTGAGTCACTTTGTCTATATAATATATGGTTGTAACATATTTATATTTTCATAGTGGCTCAAACAAATATTATTATTATTACATCGCGCATGACAGCCCAGCTTTCAGCAGTTAGCCAATGTTCACGAGTTGCCAGCTAGTTGGCAAGTTTTGGAGTCCATCCAATGCTAAAAGTTTTTAAAAGCACACTTTTTACTATGTTAATTCTAGTCCCAGTTAGGTAAACATCCTTCCATACTACTACAAATAAATGTGTCTTTCTTACTATTACAAACAGACTCAAACATCATTTGGAATTTTTTATAATTGACTATTTTTTTCTGATTGTCCCTAATACTGGGATTAAAAATTATGGAAAGAATTTTTGTATTGTGGCCCACCACCCAGAATAATTCAGTTATTCTGCACACCACCCTTAGCATGCAGTTTAATTATTCCATTGAGGTTGCAGAATTCATAGGTTGGTGGCACAAATAACAAAATTCTTTCCCCACCGGAAAAAATAAGTATTCTGCCAACACCCGACGAATTTGGCAACTTTAAGCCACTAATCACGCGTATTTCTTCACAATGGTAAACAAATAGAGCCCCTATTTTTTTTATCAAAGTCCATTTTTTTTTTTGCACTGTTGTATTGGAATTGTAGTAAAGACCCCCTGTAATTGGCTAAGCATAATCAGGGGTGTGAGCAGTTCCCTGCTAAGCATGACTTGATTGGCCTTATCTTGTATCAACCTGACATATTTTACTGGCCCTCAAGTCATGCAAATATGAACTGGGGACCGATGTAGAAACAATTTTGCTCAACTTAATGATTCTCTAAATGAGTCCATGTTTAGCAAAGTTACTTACTTTTGGGCTGTAAGACATCGGTAGACAACCCTTAAATGTTTTAAGTAGTTTTCAGGAAGAAATATAAACTTAAAAGAGCATATTTGATGCACTTTTCAGAGGACGATAATTTCACTTCACAGACTAAGTCCAAACCGGAAAATCCAAGTGACATGAGACAGGTGAAAGGTCATACATGTGTCGCCCTCAATTTTGTAACATTTAAAAAGCCCATGATATACTTCCAGTCGCAGCGAGCGATTTCTGCTCATGAGCATGCGTAACAGGTGATCTTGGGTCGAAGTCCAGTATTGTGCATGCCAATCACTGGAAGTATGTCATAGGCTTCAGGCTGGAGAAATTTTGTAAAAATTTTGTAGTGATAGCGCCGCACCGGGTGCGTGTCCTAATTCATGCAGTATGACGTATTGACATAGCGTAAATAACACTGCGCCACGTACGACCGCGATCATGAGCTACTCATTTCATACAGTAGTATGGTGCCTCACTCTCTTGTTAGTCGGCCTTAGGGTCCCTACTTCAACTGACCTTACGGCGGTCCGGTAAGTATTTCACATGGTGTAGTCTGTGTCACAGACTGTAAAAAATATTATCTAAATTAGTACTACGCGAGAGATTAACATTATCAGTCCGTCATAGTGAATGCATGCAAATGAAACTAAAACTGAAATATCTCCGGCAAACGAAGGGGTTCTGTGGAGATTTTGCATCATAGGGTCCGTTACTATGTTTTTCGCGGTAAATGGGGTCGGAAAGTCACCCAAATCGCTAAAAAGTTGCGGGCAACACCGGAAGTCCCATAGAAACCTGTATTAAAAATTTGGCCAAGAAATCGCGGTAAAAAAATTGGGCGTCGCGGTAAGCCTTCCAAAGTCGCCCAATTGAGCTACCAAATCGCGAATTTGGCAACACTGAACACGCAATCGCTACGGGCCACATCCCTTTTTCCCACAATGCCTTTCGATATTATTCCAGTATTGAGATTTCAAACACTGGTTTTTTTCATTAAAGCGGATTACTACTTAACCTACACCGAGACTGCCGTAACCTGACCTCAGACTGCTGACTTACCGGAAGCTGTTGTATAAAACAGCAAAATACAATCCAAGTATTTTGGATTGAAAAACTGACTTGTAAAGTAATGCCTTTTTTACAATCACACAGAATCGGACAACCCATATATGCACCATTTTGTGTCTGATGTCTCAAGATAATGTAAGTAAGATTTCTCGGTAGGAAAAATGGTCGGTGAAAGTCACAATCACGGTGTATTGGAGTGCTCGTACCATGAGTACATAGGTATTTGTTAATTTGTACGCTCGTCCGATCGGTTTTTCTCGTAACTAGAGGTCCATTCCAAAGTCAGCCATATAAATGTAAATACCTCTAGTTCATTATCGAACTGGGTTTGAAGCCATGTGGACCAAAACGATGATAGCAAGGGAGAAAATTATAAAACACCAAAACAGCTGAAATCAAAGAACAAGGCTAAAATTTGGCACTAACAAAATTCACAAATGAGGAAATCCTCTAACAGGAAATTTTCACACCACCTGCATAAAACTCCGTATTTTTGTCAAGAAATTATATTTTTATGCTTTGTTTAACAATAAAGTCGGATCCAACATTTTAGGTCGAGAAACAGTTGTAAATGGCATGTTCAAGTTCAATGAAAGTGTCTGTTTTTCACAAAGACCAGTGGGATGAATTCAGTAATTCTGCCACCACATCCATTTAAAGGTGCGTGTTCCGATCGTCTTTGGGACCCCCCCCCCCCCGAGTTCCCGGAAGTAGTATCGATTTTGATATCGAGAAAGGCCGTATTTTCTCATTGTCTTCCTGAATTTTGAGCCCTCAAATTCATTTCATTTCCCAAGATATAAACAAAAACCGCCGTTTAGTGTAACCATCAATATTATCCAGTATTGAATGGGCTTTGCAACATGCATTGTGCTTCTACCATCAAAACCGCAAGTTTGTTTCCCAGGTACTTGACGGGGTGCATTGTGCAAAACCAGGTTTCGCCTATCAAGTAGAGAACACAATACCCTAACTCGGAACAAGCACCATATTGGCTTTAAAACATGCAGTTTAATTTATTCCGTTGTAGCTCGAACACCGTCGTATCCCGGGCAAAGCCCGGGGCTACGAGATTAAGTACATAGGATAACGTGCGGGGTTTTTCCCGCGAAAAACCTGTCCGGAAAAAAGTTTTAAAATACTTCTCTTACCGACCTCCTATTTGGTATATTCCGACTCCCTGGGTGTTATGATCACTATAAATAATATAGGACCAAAACAAAGCCATTCTGATGTATTATGACAACATGTTTCTGCAAGTTTCGATGTGGAATTTTAGATGGCAATTTTAGTATACTTTCGTGCCTTCAATTTTCTTTCATTTTGCACGCTAGTTATTGATGCCAAACATCATTGTAAGTACACTGACATGAACTGCACGTCCGTTAGAAATAAGATCAGTGACATTATGTAGTATTTGTAAGTCAATGGTGAGTAATGTCAGTTTTAAAATTCGTGATGGCCTCCTGCATAGCTATATACTGTCATGCTCTGACCTCAGTCGGTCCTAGGTATCCTCGAGAATGAAGTCATTCGCCCGATTCTGTTTTACATGATCCCCGTTCATTGCGAGAGTTGAAGTCTAACTGTTTACATGACCGACAACTTTGATGATCGAGACTCAACATGGTAATTGAAGTAATTATAAGTATTTATGATTTGCTTGCATATTTAATTTGATTTTTGAATGTTCAAGCGCCACCTCATCGTATTTTCCAGAAAATTACATCCGATATTTATTCTTGAACCAAAAATGACAATTTTAAAATGTACCCTTTTTTTAAAAGGAAGTCAGAACATGACCACCCCCTTTCCATCTACCCCTGTGTGTTTTTACTTAACATTGCATATTTTGCAACTGGATGGTACATCAAACTGCCAGCTTTCTGTTGGCGCTAACCCTTCATTATGGTAAATACATTCATTCACATCCAAATTGGTTTACCCAAACTCCATAAAACATTCGAAATTTTTGTTACCACTAACGTCGCTTCAATACATTTGCACAGTGGTCATATGACTCGCCTGCGGTCAGTGCACACAATTGCGCGCAGTTTTGTTTGAACAGTGAATCCTTGGCATGCTTGATTAGATTTGGTTCACCTGGCCTGCTTTGTGTTAGTCAATAGCACGCAGTAACGCAAGCACAGCCTAGGTAATTTACAATGCGATTTAATTTTCACACGAGACTAATTGCACCCCATCCCATCCTTGTTTTATAAACATATCAGGCAAAATAATGACTGTTTTTGGAGGACAGGATGTGCGTATTTATTGTACCGTCCAAGTATATATAATGTGTGGTAAGCAAGGTTTTGGCACAGTTAGAAATTAATTATAACCATTAAAGAGAATATTTTACACTGTGTTGTTAAACGTGTTAAAATTTGGCACTAACAAAATTCACAAATGAGGAAATCCTCTAACAGGAAATTTTCACACCACCTGCATAAAACTCCGTATTTTTGTCAAGAAATTATATTTTTATGCTTTGTTTAACAATAAAGTCGGATCCAACATTTTAGGTCGAGAAACAGTTGTAAATGGCATGTTCAAGTTCAATGAAAGTGTCTGTTTTTCACAAAGACCAGTGGGATGAATTCAGTAATTCTGCCACCACATCCATTTAAAGGTGCGTGTTCCGATCGTCTTTGGGACCCCCCCCCCCCCGAGTTCCCGGAAGTAGTATCGATTTTGATATCGAGAAAGGCCGTATTTTCTCATTGTCTTCCTGAATTTTGAGCCCTCAAATTCATTTCATTTCCCAAGATATAAACAAAAACCGCCGTTTAGTGTAACCATCAATATTATCCAGTATTGAATGGGCTTTGCAACATGCATTGTGCTTCTACCATCAAAACCGCAAGTTTGTTTCCCAGGTACTTGACGGGGTGCATTGTGCAAAACCAGGTTTCGCCTATCAAGTAGAGAACACAATACCCTAACTCGGAACAAGCACCATATTGGCTTTAAAACATGCAGTTTAATTTATTCCGTTGTAGCTCGAACACCGTCGTATCCCGGGCAAAGCCCGGGGCTACGAGATTAAGTACATAGGATAACGTGCGGGGTTTTTCCCGCGAAAAACCTGTCCGGAAAAAAGTTTTAAAATACTTCTCTTACCGACCTCCTATTTGGTATATTCCGACTCCCTGGGTGTTATGATCACTATAAATAATATAGGACCAAAACAAAGCCATTCTGATGTATTATGACAACATGTTTCTGCAAGTTTCGATGTGGAATTTTAGATGGCAATTTTAGTATACTTTCGTGCCTTCAATTTTCTTTCATTTTGCACGCTAGTTATTGATGCCAAACATCATTGTAAGTACACTGACATGAACTGCACGTCCGTTAGAAATAAGATCAGTGACATTATGTAGTATTTGTAAGTCAATGGTGAGTAATGTCAGTTTTAAATTCGTGATGGCCTCCTGCATAGCTATATACTGTCATGCTCTGACCTCAGTCGGTCCTAGGTATCCTCGAGAATGAAGTCATTCGCCCGATTCTGTTTTACATGATCCCCGTTCATTGCGAGAGTTGAAGTCTAACTGTTTACATGACCGACAACTTTGATGATCGAGACTCAACATGGTAATTGAAGTAATTATAAGTATTTATGATTTGCTTGCATATTTAATTTGATTTTTGAATGTTCAAGCGCCACCTCATCGTATTTTCCAGAAAAATTACATCCGATATTTATTCTTGAACCAAAATGACAATTTTAAAATGTACCCTTTTTTTAAAGGAAGTCAGAACATGACCACCCCCTTTCCATCTACCCCTGTGTGTTTTTACTTAACATTGCATATTTTGCAACTGGATGGTACATCAAACTGCCAGCTTTCTGTTGGCGCTAACCCTTCATTATGGTAAATACATTCATTCACATCCAAATTGGTTTACCCAAACTCCATAAAACATTCGAAATTTTTGTTACCACTAACGTCGCTTCAATACATTTGCACAGTGGTCATATGACTCGCCTGCGGTCAGTGCACACAATTGCGCGCAGTTTTGTTTGAACAGTGAATCCTTGGCATGCTTGATTAGATTTGGTTCACCTGGCCTGCTTTGTGTTGTCATAGACAAGCAGTAACGCACGCCACAGCCTACGTTAAGTTTACAATGCGATTTTAATTTCACGAGACTAATTGCTACCCCATCCTTGTTTTAATAAACATATCAGCAAAAGTAAGAAACTGTTGATGGGACGAAGGATGTGCTTATTATGTACGGTCCATAGTAGATATAAGTGTGGGAAGCACGGTTTGGCACAGTACATATTATAAACAATGAAATAATATTTTACAACGTGTCGGTTCAACGTGTTATTAAAAACTCTGAAAAGGATCTGTAGGATGTTAAAGTTAACACAAAAATTACCCACCATGTAATTAAAAGTTCAAATAACCTGAAGATGAATCTGTTGAGTTAAGAAGGAACTATTTTTTTTTTTTTTTCCTTTTTTTTGGTGTTCGTAATTTTTGATTTTTAAAAGTGTCAAAATGTATGAGATTCAAAATACTGCATGCTTAAGAACCAGTGATCAGTCATGGATAATTGACAAACCACAGAGAACCGATTATGCATAGCTAGGGACTGGACCTAGGACTAGTACACGGACCACCCAATAGGAGGGGTCTAGGCAGAGCAACCTCGGACTAATTACCGTTGCTGCTCCGATCATAGGGTGGTGGCACAAAACAAAATTCTTTTCCGAAAATACTAAATTGAAAAATTCATCCCCAAGAACAATGTGTACCCTTTTTTAAATAATTATTAAACTTTTTGAAAAATAAATGTGATAATTTTCGCGCTTGTAATTTTTCACGCTTCAGCGATATTTAGCATTTTCACTTTTTCAAGAAAATGGAAGCTAAAAATTTTACTTCATCCTACTCTCATGGGAATTCGTTGACATCGACTTATAGCAGTTGATGAGGTGCATCCCTGATGACGTAAGACACCAACTGCACGGTTATGGGACTAGGATCCCGGACTAGGATCATAGTAGGATGGGGTGGTGGGTATAATTAGGTAAGTGGGTACCTCACGATCACGGTATGTTGACTCCGGCGGGTGTTGACTCCCACACCGCTACCATACTGTGTGTCAATTTAACGACTATGTGTTGAACAGATAGAAAATTCGTAAACACTCTGTTTTATTTAACAATTTACGTACTTTATCACGGATTTCCTTTTGGTTGTCAAAGAGAGGATGTTCCTTATATAATTCTGAAATTATACGCTGATTCATTTTTCATCAGTCCGCATATCGGCCATTGCTACAGGAGGCTGGTTCACTCCTTCCTCAACTCAGGTATATCGGTTACTGGAGGGAGCAGATTAAATACGGGACCAACCTCATCCACAGGTATTTGTCTTTTCGCTCAAAGCCCATTGCATTTCCACGTGAGACGTGTTATGGCTTATACAGGATGATTGTTGATGTGGTTTACCATTTTTAGCCATTTTAGAAATTAACACCCGCAACCTTCATGCTGGCTCGGCAAGAACGCACTGGACAAAATATAGTAGTGTATAGGGCACTAAGTATTCAGCCTGATTATGTTCTTGTCAATCTGTCATGATGCAGGGCCTGCTATGAAGCAATGAAGTTCACTGGTACGGCTAGATATCTATTCAATTGGGGGACTACACTGCAGGGCCCGTTGAGGCCATAGAAAAGGTGAGCAGAACAAAATTGCATAAATGATGAAGGAGGTATAAATTTTCAATGAAAAGACAATACAAGAGCCCTGCCTGGTTGAAAACTGGGGTCAAGTTCAAGCCTCTTGAATTTGTAGATGAGGCTTGGCTATATAGGTAACCATTATAAATGACATAGTTCGCCAGGGATTGCAAAAAAAAAAAAGTCTTGAAAAAAAGAGCCTTTCAAGACTAGATCAAATGCACCAAGAAATTCAACTTCCTGAAATCTTGTCATATCAAATTCAAACACTAATAAAAAGACTCTCACAACTTCTACATTTTTTTACCAGGAAAACATTGTACCGGCAAGAATTTAGTATGATGCCACGTGCAGCATTATGAATTGGCAGCCTCAACGGAATAAACTGCATGTTGAAGGATGTGGTGGAGATTACTGAATCATACCGGTCATACCCATTGTACTCTTAGATCATGCAGAAGGCATTTTGACATTGACCAGTCATTTTCTGGAGAAAATTCGCGGCCATGATAGTCTCTGTGGACTGGTTTTGATCATATGTGAAGGACAGATTGTAACCATATTAAAATCTGATCTAACTTATATCTCGTGTTCCACAGGGAAGTATCCTGGGGCCCCTTCTTTTTCTTCTTTATATACTTGGCATGGTCCTCAGTGTACACAAAAGGTGCAAACTTTCTCTTTTATGCTGATGACAGTGCTTGCTAGTTTCGGCAAAGACCCTCACACTGGCTTAAACGGGCGGGGGGGGGGGGGGGGGTGGGGGAAGGGGGCCATGCCTGCCTTAAATATTTGATTTTATTGGTTGAGATAGCCTGTCGGTTCACTTGAAGAATTCAGGTCATAGCGCTTGCAGGCCGGTCCGGCAAAGTATTGGTCTCAAGTTCAATGGTCAGTGTTCGACAAGTAAATTTTACAAATTGTAGCATAAATTAGCCCTAAGAAGCATTTAAAGTAAGAAGGAGTGGGCTATACAGGGGTGAAAAATCATTTTTTTGTCAATTTATTTTTGGCAACAGTTTTTTTGTATTCCATTTACGCAATCTCAACATGATGACAAAAGGGTCATGCCGGCCCTCAATATTTGATTTTATTGGTTGAGATGAGCCTGTCGTTCACTTGAAGAATTCAGTTCATAGCGCTTGCATGCCGGATTGCCGGCAAAGTATTGTCGCAAGTCAATGGTCGTGTTCGACAAGTAAATGTTTACAAATTTAGCAAGAATTAGCCCTAAAAGACATTTAAAGTAGGAGTGGGCTATCCGGGGGGAAAAATCTTTTTTGGTCAATTTATTTTTGCAACAGTTTTTTTTTTGGTATTCCATTTACTCTTTCTCAACATGAAATGACAAAATTTTTTGCCTGGGTTCTAAGAAAAAAGTGCGGCCGGGCCAAATCCAAAATGGCCGCCATTTTTTCCAAAAAATCACATTTTCAGTCCATACTTTGTCATTTTTGTGGTTTTTACTTGTTTGTGGTCTCTAACCCCATGTTTTTGGGGGTCCAGCAATCTTTTAATGTATCTAAAATAGCTAAAAGTCATCAGGTGTAGAGTGAGTACCTGTTTGGCAACAATTTTGTTTATTTTACCTTAATTAGTAAATTTCGCGAAAGATGTCCTCAATTCTTTTGCATTGCTTAAGACAAAATTTGGCTTTCTACTATGAGAATTACAGGTTCCTGACACGTCCTGGCACAATATGCTGCTCTAGTGGTCCCTGAATGTCATCATTCTCATGTGTTCGCTGCCACTGCCAGATTCCATCTCCCGAACCAGCACGCATCAGGTGGTCCACTCGGAAAGTTCCATCCCATTGTCATTCAGTAAACCCAATGGTACCATCTTGTTGTTTACCTAACCTCGTCCCAAATACAGCAAGTGGTCAGTTATGTTTTGGAACAATAGGTTCGTTGAAGTGAGACATTCCATCTCTGCTTCTTGGCCACAATTCAATTCCTCCTGACATGGGAATACCACTGCTTCCTCTGCTTGCCAAATCATCCCCAAAACGCACAATAAGGTTCTCAATCATCTCTTTTTCGGATAATTTGTTGACCTTGAGAGGTCCCAGCGGACATCTGCATAGTTGATTTGCGACTCTCTGGATATTAGGGGGTGAGCTGTATTCACCGATTACCTATAGACCAGTTTAAATTCTCCAAGAAAAGCATTCCTTAAAAAAAATTAGCTTATTTCAAGGAATGTTAATGATAAGTGAATAGATCATTGAATTAGAACCATTGTATGATTTTATAGAATAAGGCCTATGTGAGGTTAGAGTTGAAAAAAAAACGGCTGACAGAGGTCTGTTTTTTTTTTTTGGCTAAGTCTCGTTTGGAGTGTATAGTGCAAAATAGAGGATGATTAGAAAATGTAGTGAATATATCACCATTGTTGAATGTTTAAGCAGGCTACATGTAATAAACTATAGAGCTGTTTGATGTAGTTCTATAGGCCTACTTGCATTTGTGATTCTGTTGAAGTAGTTTTTCCAGTTAGAGCCTTTTAAAGTTTTTTTTTTTTCAGAATGCCATACAAGAACGTAACCATCCAAGATTTGTTTTTTTCATTATTGGCACAGGTTAGTGGTCTATGTGGGTAAAATTACAATTTGTCTTCATTTGGTGTTTTCATCCTCAGGATTTTAACCAATAACCATTTCCTATGCAATCAATCACTCTGTGTCCCATGTTTTGCATTTATCATTAGAAATTGGGAAAATTAATATTTTCTCACCATCACTTTCTCCAGACTTTTTACCAAAGTCATTATATTTAATTACAGAAATAGACCACTACAAAAGGTGTAGAATCAATATATATCTATGCAGTACCAGAGAAGTACCCCAAGGAATACCTACATTTTTCAATTTAAAGGGTTATTCTAGTTCCTAGTTGGTGAGGTGCACGTGCGTGGTGGTCAGTCTTTTTGGGTATAGCCACTGTTTTTACAATTCTTGGGAAATGTGAAAATACGCAAACTTGGCCCTTTCTATAAAATATCCATGGTTCAATTATCTCTCCACACATCATTACATTCTGAATACGATAATTTTTAGAAATGCCTTTTTCCTTGAGAGAATTTAACTGCGTCTCTATGTAAGCGTTGAATACAGCTCACCCCCATTAGATATGCAAAAAATATCAAAAATGTGCCTTAATTCCATAACTGCATAATTTATAGGAATTTTAACTGCATAAGTGGCATCTTTGACCCCAAAAACATAGGGTTAGACACCAAAACCACACAAAGAGACCCACAAATGACAAAGTTATGGCCGAAAATGTGATTTTTCAGGGAAAACGGCGGCCATTTTGGATTTTGGCCCGGCACACTTGTTCTTAGACCCCAGGCGAAAAAATTTTATCATTCATTTGAGATTAGACGGGAAAAGTGGAAAGAGCGAAAAACTAACGGGGGTCAAGGAAAAACAAAAAAGCACCAGGGAGAGGCCCACGCCGGTGAGGGAAAGGGAAGAGAGAGGAGAAGGCAAATGTTGGGGGCTTAGCCACCATGGACTTTCACCAGAGCTTTGCCTCTGGGACACCCACCAGGGGAATAAGGTGGGACCGGACCCACCAGTTTTCTGTCAGTTCAATGACAACACGGGCCCCCCCCCAAATATCAAAAATCCTTAGCTTACGTCCCACGCCTCAACAATTTGCCAATAGTCATGCACTAGAGCTTGAATCATACCAGGTTAGTTGATAAGCTCTCTCCATCTCTTGTTCAGCTCTAAGCATAAATTGAATAAAGCCAGTGATTCACCCGAAAGAGTCCAAATGTTTGAAAATAAATTTGCAGGAATAGCTTAAAAGTGAAGGATAAGTGGGTAGAATACCTGTAGATCTAACTTATGGCTCATTCTCAAAGGGGTCTAACTTTTGTCCCAGGTTTAAACCAGGGTTAGTCCTACATGAGTGGACCTTTTTCATTTCAACATACTCTGAAGGTGTGCCGTAACAGGTGAGAAAATTCCTCATGGATGGGCTGTTCCAGCCCATCCCTGAGGAATTTTCTCACACATTATAGAATGTTGAAAGGAGAAAAGGTCAACTCATGTAGGACTAACCCTGATTTAAAGGGACATAATGGCATGAAAAAAATTGACATAATGAAAGGACCCTTACTGAAATCACTTACATGAGTGAAAACAATTTGGATGTCTGTAAAAACAGTAACAACAGTAAGAGTTCCGGGGGAGGGGAGGTGGCAGTTTGTGGCAATTTCTGGAACAAGGATGCTGACATTACTGCCAGCATTTACCAAACTTGAAAAGCATGTTGTCATCAGCTCACAGACCATTGCTATTGTATATATGTGCTAATCCCAGCTACGATTTTGTTGAGAACAAAATCGTAAAAATAAGAAACAACCTTGACAAATCCAAAACACAAATGAACTCAAGTTCACATATACTGGATGATCCACCAGAATACAATCAAGAGATGACTGAATTTCCTCCAGTGTAAAAAAAAAAAAAAAAAAAAACTAACCCTGATTTAAAGGGACATAATGGCATGAAAAAAATTGACATAATGAAAGGACCCTTACTGAAATCACTTACATGAGTGAAAACAATTTGGATGTCTGTAAAAACAGTAACAACAGGAAGAGTTCCGGGGGAGGGGAGGTGGCAGTTTGTGGCAATTTCTGGAACAAGGATGCTGACATTACTGCCAGCATTTACCAAACTTGAAAAGCATGTTGTCATCAGCTAACAGACCATTGCTATTGTATATGTGCTAATCCCAGCTAATCCAAGTACAATGCCTGAATCCCGGTCTGAATGCTTTTGAATTGTGTCGCAAAACATGCTAGATACACTGTAAATTCTGTCAGGGATGTGAACACCTTTCTGTTCCAGAAATTGCCACAAACTGCCACCTAACCACCCCCCCCCCCAGAACTCTTCCTGTTTTTACTGTTTTTACAGAATGTAAACATCCAAATTGTTTTCAAACTCGTGGAAGTGATTTCAGTAGGGGTCCTTTTCATTAATTATGTCAATTTTTTTTCATGCCATTATGTCCCTTTAAACCTGGGTCTAAAGTTAAACTCCCTTTGAGAATGCCAGCCCGGGCAATATCTTTATCTCATTTTTTCCAGATGTTTGAATGACCATTAAGTTTCTGTCATCTGTACTGTAGTGTAATGAGCATTTTCTGGAAATGCAATTCAATGCCTCATGTTCTTCGGAATGTACTTCATATACATCTCAGGCATTACATTAGAGCCATTACTCATTCATCCTGCCATGAAACGTCACCTATCAAACACTACAAGAAATTAATCTCAATTAGTGAAAGCAGTTTCAAAAATCTGCATGTGAGTTGCAGAAAATTGACCTGTAGTAAAAACAGTGATAGGAGTGAGCATGTGCAAGATGACAGCATTTCAAATAAAGGAGTGGACTTCAGTCACATGACAGCAGTTGAGTGTAAGATACACCATATCCATCAAGCAGCTTGCAAGGTATGCTTAAAGGTGCAACGAGCGATTTTGAGACATCCAAATATTGTGTCTTAATAGTAATTTCTTAAAGATTTGACACTCCAAAAAAATTTATTACCTTGTATTTGGCTACAGAAATGTCTTAAAAGAGAGAAAAAAGGTGATTTTGATTCGCTTATATTTTCAATATAATTTCAATATAATATAATTAGAAATTTCACAATTTTGTACCAAAGAAAACATTTTTCAGCTTAATCCTTTTGGATGGGGACATTATTGATGGCAACTTTACATCAGGGTAAAAATAAGTACTTTCGATTTTTTAGGGGCACCTCATATGTGAAATCTCTCGTTGCACCTTTAACAAGGAGGTTCTCAAACCTGGACACTCTGTTTAAGGTTTTAGGGATGAGGTCAGGCACGTAGTCAGCCCGGTCATTCTGAGAGGCCACTTTCCTGGTTTAATTGCAGGCAAAAAAAGGGCCAATTCAGTATGAATATTCATCTTTTCCTCCCAATTTTCCACTGTGTCCATCCCGCCACCCCACTGTCTGCACCACAGGATGAGGTTTGATAACCATGGGTCACAGAGAGCTGGGTTTTTCCCATAAGCTAAATTATTAGGACAAATAGAGTATAGCTCTTTTTAGCATTTGAGAATGTTTGAAGTTGCATATTTTCAATTCTGCCAATGTCTAACTTTTTAATAGCTTTGTACAGTGGCCAAATGGCAACATTAAATAAGGATGACCTGATTTACGTATATGAAGTTTCATCTTAATGGAATGGCTTTCACCCAAAACCCCATCTGTAAAGTTTGGTGCCAAATTTTCAACCAGTTTTGATGAGAGAGCTAAAAACATGGTTTTGTAATCCCCACAGAATACTCTGTAAAATTAATATTGGTCAACCAAAACAGAGCACATTTTTTGCTCAAACTTATAACCAAAACATCCTTTAGCCCCAAGATTTCACAGGGTAAATTAGCTTTCTTCAGATACCCAAATTTTGACCACTTCTGGTAAAATCTGGGATTCTGGGGATGAGGCTATTAGCGATCGGACCATGGCCCTTTCAAAAATTACAATATATTTGCATTTAAAGGTGGTTGTTCCGATTTATGTGTATTGTGTTCTCTACTTGATATGAGAGCCTGGCACTTGCACATACACCCCATCAAGTACCGTGGGAAACAAACTTGCGGTTTTGGTGGTAGACGCAATAATGCATGTTGCAAAGCCCTATTCAATACTGTGCTAATAAAAGTGGTTAACCACTAAAACGGCGGTTTTTTGTTTATATCTTGGGAATGAAATGGATTTGAGGGCTCAAATTTCAGGACGACAATGAGAAAAATACGTCCTTTCATCTGATATCAAATTCGATACTACTTCCGGGTAAATCAGGGGGGTCCCAAAGACGATCGGAACATGCCCCTTTAATATCTAGGTGGATTGTCCTTCTAGAACATGTTAAAGGTGGATGATCAGATTTTTATTGTTTTTTGTCCCTCACAGCAAAGTATATCAAAAAATATCTGATTACAAATTTTGAGTTACATGTAAATCGCTCCTGCCATTTTGATAGAAGCAGCAAAAATGTGTACTAAATTGGCCGACAGGACAGTGTGTGTTAATTAATGTAGTCAAACACATTTGGAGACGTGTTTGTCCATAACATCAAAGTGAAACATTTCACTTAAATTTCACTGGCTGATGAGAAAAAATATGAACTTTCTTCTTGTACCAATACCTCAATTTTGGATGGAGTAGAGTGGTGGTGGGGGGGGGGGGAGACAAGGTTGTCGATCAGGTTACCCACCTTTAACTTTCATTGCTCATATAACTTTTGTGGATATGGCATTATGGGACCATGTTTCCAAATTCTAAAACAATGTTTTGCTCGAATTTCTAGTTTACTACCACTCCATGTGGATTTAATTGTTATTGTCTTACAACTCCATATATGTGGTAGCAATTTCCAGGGCAATTTCATTGAAAAATTCCTTTAATTAAATGCAGGTCACATGGATGGTATGTAGAACAAGGACCCCCCCCCCCCCCAACAGTGTTAATTTAAAGAGAGACAGCATATTTTGAAAAGAGTGCAAAATCAATTATTTTTAAAACCATTATTAGCTCTCACCTGGAATGAGTACGGGCAACAAGAGATTTTGAAGCACCCAAATATTGTGTCAAAATTGTAATTTCATATAGATTAGATGCTCAATAGATTTCTTGCATTGTGTTTTGCTACAGAAATGTCTTAAAAGAGAGAAAAAACTCAATTTTTATTTACTTATATTTCAATGTAAAACACAGGCTGAATTTTGTATTTGCTCCTAGATACGAAATTAGAAATTTCACAAATTTTGTACCAAAGAAACATTTCTCAGCTTAAAGGCAGACTCAGAGATTTCCTGAGGAGGGCGCCCTCAATTTCCAAAAAAATTGTGTTTTTTTGCATGTACATAATGCTTGTCCCTATACTACTCCCTGTGTGAAATTGCTAAGCTTAAATCGAATTCCTTCATATAGAAAATCACAACTTTGTTATAAAATTCCGGATCCGGAATTTTTGTTATACACAGTATCCTATGGGAAGTAATACTACACATAAATGGTTACTGCATCAAAACGAAAAATCCGATTCATCTCAAATTTCGGAAATGTGCATTTTAGGTTACCATCATTAGTTCTAGTTGACTATTTTTCATTATTACACAAAAAATTAATAATTTCGAAATCTCTGAGTCAGACTTTAATCCTTTCAGATATTGCTATTTTTGATGGAAAGTTTTGCATCAGGGCAAAAATCAGTACTTTTGATTTTTTAGGGACACCTGATATGTGAAATCTCTCGTTGCACCTTTAATTAGAATAGCTAATTTTCTATGAATTTCAATGTGATTTTGTTACAGGCTGGTCAGGACACCTACATAGATCCAGCTACTGGTTACACGGTACTTACAAAGATATTCCATATAAGGAAAGGAAAATGTTGTGGGAATGCATGCAGACATGTAAGTCTCTCAATGCCTTGCTGTAAAGACCCTGGTAGAGAAATCAAGGGCTTTTTAGGGTAAAGGGATTCTAATTTTTGTGTCGCCTGAACGAATGTTCATGGAGGCACATACTTATCCAAATTCTGTGTGTCCGTCTGTATGTCTGTATGTCCGACCGTATGACTCTGTTAACCTTTTTTTAAAATGCCCTGCAGGCTAAACGCTATGCCCGATTTATTTCAAACCTGGTAGGATGATAGATTGAGATGCCACTATATCATGTGTAGCTTTGGGCTGCATTATTTGCATATTCATGCATTTTAATTAGCTTATTTGCATATTTTTCAAACATTTCAGTAAACCTTTTTAAAATGCTCTGGCTAAACGCTATGCCCGATTTACTTCATTATCATTTTTGAGGAGTCCAAGTGTGGGAAAATATTGGATCCAAAACATGATAATGATAAAATTGGATGATTTACGCCCATATTAATTGGTCTCGCTATGAGTTTTAAAATATTGGGCTCGACTTCGTCTCGCCCAATATTTTTTCAACTCATAGCTCGACCAATTAATTTGGGCTTAATCGATCCAATTTTATATCAAAACTTGGCAAGGTGATAGAGTGAGGAGTGTATAGCTTTTGGCTGCTTTATTTGCATATCATGAATTTTAATTAGCTTATTTGCATATTTTTCAGACAATTTGGTTAACTTTAAAATGCTCTGCTAGCTAAATGCTATGCCTGATTTACTTCAAACTTGGTCATTTTCTTTAACCTTTTTGAAATGCACTTCCAGCTACAAAACACTTCTCTCCAGTGCATTTGTTCTCTTTCTAATCATCAATGCCAAACTTCATCATCAAGCAAAAGATCGCGCAACCAGGCGACACTTGTGGTTCAAGAACTGCCTTTTTAAAACTATTTATTTCAAATGCTTACCAATATACGTGAAATCACACTTAAGTGAATAAACCAAAATTGTTTGTTTTTATTTAATAAGCAGATAACTTAGCATTTTAGTGGGCCGCCAGCTATAGCTGGAGGAACACTTAGCAATCGGTTGTGCGTGTGTATGGATGTGTGTGTCACTAAAATGTTAAGTTTTAAATTTATTTTAATTTTTTTAAATTGACCTCAATTGAAAAGTTGAATTTCAATTGGAACCAAACTTGTGTCATAGGTGCACCATGGGATCCCTCATATGTTGAGGTCAAAGGTCATTGACAAAGGTCAAAGGTCATGTGAAGTTGAAAAATAGGCTAAAATGTAAAATTGACCTCAATTGAAAAGGTTAAAGTTCAATTGGAACCAAACTTTTGTCATCGGTGCACCATGGGATCCCTCATATGTTGATGAGGTCAAAGGTCATATGCCAAGGTCAAAGGTCATGGAATGTACGTAGCGAGCGCAAAAGCTGAGAACTCCGAAATTCTAGTTCTATTATAAATGATAAAAAAATTCAACCAGATTCGCTCTTGGGATGCTAGTTTTGGTTTTCACTCCTAACTTGTTTGTCCTATTAACTTCAAAATATTCTTAAATAGATCCTTTACATTAAGGTAAGACCACATACAAGTTATATTTTGACTTAAGAATTCAAACTAAATAAGACCCTGTAGATGTCATGCCACCTTTGAGCAATATGTCCACAAATAACATTTAAGTTCCACTCTTGTGTATTCTCTCATGAATACTCAATTGATTTAGGATTTGAGAAAGAAGAAAAACACTTCAATGTTTGTTTTCTGGTGATAATAATGTGTGTTTTATTTCTCTTCTCATTTTCAGTGTCCATACAATCATATAGCAGTGCCTGAGGAGTATCGCAACAAGAAATTCAACTCATCATTTTACGTCTGAAAAAAGGTTAATAAAGAACTGGTTTTGTTGTGAATTGTATAGAAATGTTTTTCTCATGACATTGAGAGAGTTTGAGGCATCCATATATATTTCAATATAAAACAAAGGCTGAATTTTGTATTTGCTCCAATACGAATTGAGAAATTTCAAAATTGTGTACCAAAGCAATCATTCTCAGTTCAATCCATTCAGATGGTGATATTTTTTATGGTAAGCTTTACAACAGTGTAAAAAAATCAGGGCTTTTCATTTTTAGGAACACCTGATATGTGAAATCTCTTGTTGCACTTTTAACTAAGTCTTCCTCTAGTTAAACATTATAATGCAGCTGAATCAAATGAAATTCTTCATTTGTATTGACAAAAATGTGCATCTATTTGATTTCCAATTTAAACAAAATATGTATACAATACAAGTTTAATTCTGCAAAAGTACTTTTGTTGAGTGATCTAATTAGGCAAGTAATATAAGAATATCGAGGGTGCCCTTCATGAGTAAAGTTGTTCACCATCATGCCTTATGTGCAGAATTAAGCAGGGTATTTTACTCGGTAAGCCTACTGGGAAAAATTAAACATCAATTTTTATGCCCTTTAAAATCCTTAGTCGTAAAGATTCAGTAATGGGGGTGTATTCACGGATGCCTAAAAACCACACTCAAGCAACTGGACATTCAAAAGTAAAGTTCATGGTTGTTATTAAGCACAATTTTCTATTGGGACATTGTTCACCTCTTAACAAACTTTTTGACACAAAATTTAGGCATTTCAAAACGAATTACTTTTGGTTATATTCAACCTATAGACATGGTTGAACCATCACTTTATTAGAGAAATGTTATCCTTTTTATTGCATTTTAAAAATGTATTTAATACTTAAAGGTGCTTGTTCCAATTTTTGTCTATCGTGTTCTCCACTTAATATGAGAGCCTGACACTTGTACACACTGACCATCAAGTACCGTGGGAAACACGCTTACGGTTTTGATGCCAGACGCGATAACGCATAGTGCAATGCCTTATTCACTACTGTGCTAATATTGATGGTTAACCATTAAAACGGTAGTTTTTTATCTGTAACTAGAGGAAGAACTGGATTTGAAAGCTGAAATTTCAGTACGACAGTGACAAAAATACGGCCTTTCATCCGATATCAAAATTGATACTACTTCCAGGTAAATCAGGAGGGTCCCAAAGACAATCGGAACAAGCGCCTTTAAGAATGAAAATAAAGGTATGAATTGGGGAACCAGTACTTTCTTTACGACAAATTGAAACTGGCAGCCTCCGGCCTCGTTCTTCCACTTAAAATAATGGTATCGCCTTGGTTTCAATTCGTTGTAAAGGGAGTACCAGTTCGCAAAATCATACCTCTATTCTCTAAATCAACTTGTGCCCTTGGAACACCAAAATAAATTGTTCCT
Source organism: Ophioderma brevispina (assembly GCA_023653785.1). Taxonomy (NCBI): domain Eukaryota; kingdom Metazoa; phylum Echinodermata; class Ophiuroidea; order Amphilepidida; family Ophiodermatidae; genus Ophioderma; species Ophioderma brevispina. The sequence goes on from JAMKCH010039859.1 coordinate 39,969, forward strand.
AGAGAGCATATATCTTCCTCGATTCAGTGACATCCGTGCAAAATTCTGTGGCTGCAGCATTAAATCGTAGGCATAGATTGAAAGCGCTGTTAAAAGCCACCACTTAGATGCATGTGAGGAATACCTGCCTGATCGTGTTGATGTCACCGACTCTTGGAAGATAAATGCTCTTATAGAACATTAAAGGCTGACTCAGAGATTTCCCGATGAGGGCGCCCTCAATTTTCAAACAAATTGTGTTTTTTGCATAAATGTAATGCTTGTCCATATTCTAAACTGTGCGAAATAGCTAGGCTCAAATCGAAGTCTTTCATGTAGAAAATCACATCATTGTTATAAAATTTCGGATCCGGAATTTTTGTTATACACAGTATCCTATGACACTGTTACACTATACAAAATGTTTACTGCATCAAAACGAAAAATCCGATTCATCTCAAATTTTGGAATTGAGCATTTTAGGTTGTTATCTTTAGTTCTACCTGACGATTTTTAATTAATACACCAAAAAATTATATCTCAAAATCTCTGAGTCAGCCTTTAACTCTTTTGTTCAGGTAAAAAATTGCAATATCAATTTATTGTGTTAAGCTTATGCATGATTAAAATCCACTCATTAGCTAATTTGAATGAGAGGCTTGCTTCAATGGTCTGGGTACAATTCCCTGTTGAGACTCTTTTGGCCAATACATTTATCTTAACTATCTTAGCTTTATTCAGTAGTAGTGCTCCAGGAGCATAAGATGTTGACAGAATCTCAAACATGTACACAAGAATGCAACAAACTGAGTGTGAAGTCATATTAGGTTGTTTTGAGCATACCTGGCTGATATAGATTTCACATTCACTATATGAGCGTGTGCACACAGTACTAAAATGAAGGATGACATACTTAATAACCCTTCTGTTTCTAACCTCCCAGGAGGGAGTGAAGGAATAAGGGAAGAGGGTTAAGAGAAAAGTCGGAAACTCTATTTGGTCTTGAACATGACCGGGGATATTATTCTACAGCAGTGTTGCTGGCCCAGCCAGCGATTTCGTGCCATATGTCTCTTCGTTTGATGACGTCATCGTTGCATCCGGGACTTAGTGCATTTTTCTTACTCAGTGCATTGGGTTTTTTTTGTGTTTGGTGGTGTTAGGGTTAATTCATAACAAATACTGATCTCTTACACAAATTACATGCCCAATGGCTGTCCCAGGTGGATCAAACAACATTTTAAGCTGCAACCAGGCAATCTCAGAACTCACTCCGACTTTCTGCTCGTTTTATCAAGTAAGGATCTTATACTCTGTTCGGAGTGGGAGTTTCCGTAACTGACCTATCTGACACTTTTTCTGACACGCTTATGAATTCGGACACCCTTCACGAAATAAAGCACAGATTTATTCCATTAAGGTTTCTGAATTCATAAGTGTGTCAAAAGAGTGTCAGATGGGTCAGGTTACTGAAACTCCCATTCGGAGCCTTATTTCAAGTTTGTGTTTGAAATTCCCCTCCCTGAATTGGTAAAAAAAGTCAAGTTTATTTGGGCTGGTCTGTTGAATGAATCTTGCATTTCCTATCTGTCTATTTATATATTTGGCATAGGTAGATCATTCAGTGTTCAGACACTGCTTTCCAATCACGCCCAGAGTTCCAGGATGACTTGGGACAGCCAGGGGTTTCCATCCTACTCTTATCGAAACTGGCTGTGATTACATGTACAGGCGTGATTCTCCACGTACATGGGACCAACAAATAGTCCCTATTTTTACTTATTTTTCCACCATGTTGTTTTGTAATTTGAGGCTTATTGTATTTTATGCAAGGAAATGAAACGAAACAGGCTCAGTGCACCCAATGGTTATTTTGTAATGTACAAGATGTATGATGATAGAAAGAGAGTGTGTAATCCAATGGGTGCACTGAGCCTGTTTTGTTTCCTTGCACAAAATACAGTAAGCCTAAATGGATCTTTTTTCTTTCAAATATTTCATGTTAGAATATACATATATTTCTATCCAGTTCATTATATGTATATATCATTTTTGTTAAGAGTGTTAGAATTTTAAATCATATCTATTATTATCTGCATTTTAGAAAGAGATGTGTAACTCTACACAAATCTCATTAGGTTTTAAGTTAAATTAGGCTTTTTTTATATTCTTACAACTGGTACCAGTTAGAAATTTTCAAATACCCATGAGTTTGTGCTCCTAGTTCTGGAGAAAGTCACAAAGATTTAATAGTTACTCTGTTACCTCTAACACAATTGGGAAATCATAGCCAATGTCTTAACTGGATTCTTATAATGGCAAGATTTTTATTGTACTGCAACTGATCAGATAAAGCGACATTTTGTCACACAATCCAATAAATAAAATGTAACTTCGGTGTGTCATTGCTTCAGGCTACACAGCTTCTGCATCAGTGTTTTCCTTTGTTCACCATCTAACTCTGCAATCACCATCTCCATAGACCTCTTTTCATTGGTCCATTCAAATCCATCTTGTCCACTGTCATTGGCTAACAAATCTTCTATCATACCCATAAGATCAAGAACCAAGACAAAGAGTTGATCAGTGACATCACTGGGTACGAGTGTGATCATGTGACATGTGTGACACAGGATTGAGACAAAGCAAACAGCGATCCTGGTGCTGAAGGGCACTCAATGGTGCTTGTTGGAATATCTGAAGAAATGTTCTGAAATGACAATAAATCAAGTACAAAATTATACTGACTTCAGTTTTGCATGTGTGTGTTATTTCAAAGTGAGCAATTTTTAAATTAATTTGCCACTGCATACGTTCACAAACTAACAGTAGTGTGTTTACTCTGACACCCAAAAAAACAACAAATTTTGGGCAAAATCTGTGATTTGGGCCAACAAAAATCACAGTTTGGCAAACATCAGTGTTTTTGGACAAAAATTGGTTAAAAATCTCTATATTTTTTATGTTTTTCCCCCAAAAAAATTCACTTTTGCCCCCCCCCCAAAAATTTCACTTAGCCCTCCATTTTCCCCTCACAAAATGAAGTCTGGTGCCACCATTGCCAGACAGTTTCCATTTGATACTCTGTCCAGTGGTCCCTTCTGTACTGCTAGTTACAGAATTATTATTTTTTGCAAGATCCCAGGCTCACAACTGCTAAATGAGTTAACATGGCCTTTAATACCACTATGCATATTGTTGAGCTGCTTAGGTTTGTTTTAAATAGTTGCAATAAGCAGTAGTGTATATGAGCTTTATTTCATTGAACTAGGTGGTCTCATTGTGTAGGTAGGTACGCATACCGTAATTAGAGGCCAGGTTGACCTGTTTCGCTGATCTGTCTGTATTCCCCCTATACCTTACCTTAATGCCTATCACCACACCCCTTATTGTGTGCATCCAAAGTGGTAGAGATACCCAGTCTTCACAGCAGTCACTGGCTAGTAATGTTACAAATGAAGTCAAAAGCTGACACATACTCAGAGACACTCTGTAATCTGAAAAAAAGATGGCAACATATTTGGAGGTATACTCTGTTAGATTTCTAATATCAATTCGGTTCAAATAGGTTATCACTTGGTTAAACCTGCAAGCTTAGACAGTCATCTCGGGACATTTTGCCACTTAAAAAGTATTTCCCTCTCCTTAGAATGAATATTACCAACTTTTTGAAAGAGGGCATATATGTAAATCAACATTACTTCCAGTTTGGGGCACATGTGATGCAGTTGGAACAGCACTTGCCTCATAAGCATAATGTTGTAGGGCCTGTATGACCTTTGAGCCTATACACAACCTGTATAAATTGCCAGATTGATCAATACAAAAATATCACATTTTACTATTAAAAAAAGTTCACTTTGTTACAACAAGAGCAACATATTTTAGCCCCAAATAGGGTTTTGCTAGCAGGATACAATAAATTCCAGCCAAAAGAATGGGTTAATCTTTCATTTTTAATGTTCATCACTATTTTCCCATGATGAATTTACAAAGAGAGAGATGAATTCTGATATTTAGTTCAAACTTTATACAAATTGTTGCATTTTTTTGTTTGAAGGTGCTGTGTCGAATGTTAAAGGTGCATGTTCCGATCATCTTTTGGAACCCCCCCAGATTTGTAAGGAAGTAGTATCGATTTTGATATCAGATGAAAGGCTGTATTTTTCTCAGTGTCGTCCTGAAATTTGAGCCCTCAAATCCATTTCATTCCCAAGATATAAATAAGAAACAGCCGAATAAATGGTTAACCATCAATATTAGCACAATATTGAATAGGGGTTTGCAATATGCATTATTGCTTCTACCACCAAAACCGCAAGTTTGTTTCCCATGGTACTTGATAGGATGTATGTGCAAGTGCCAGGATCTCTTATTAAGTAGAGAACAACACAATAGACATTAATCGGAAGAAGCACTTTTGACATTTTTCCTACCATAAATAGTACAAATTAATCAGATTTTGAGATATTAATGATCAATGCTGCAAGTAATATATTTCTAACATGTACCCAGGGCTTGAAAAAATGTAAATTTCCCGGGAAGATAGTCGCATTTCCCACTATATCATATGTGTAAATTTCCCTCCAAATGGCCAAGTTTCCCTCCAAATGCCCAACTTTCCTGGGAAGGAGCTTCCCAAATTCCCCACTTTTTCAAGCCATGCATGTACCTATGTAGCTGAACATGGGAAGACTAGTCAGGAACCGACTGCTTAATGGAACATGAAGTATGGTTTCTGCAATCAATAGCTTCACAACACTTGTAATCCTCTCAATTTCGGCCAGGCTGCTTTGAGGAAACACTGTTGTCATGGCAACTAATGTCGCTTGGAAGAAGTCGCGCCTATTTGGATTATCCTTTACCTTCAGCATCTGCACAAAAAAAGATGAAAAAATGTTAAATTGCCTGGGAGTATCTTGAGTAGCTTACTGACTTTTGAAAAACAAAACAAACCTCCTTTGTTTACAAGCTTTATTCCCATATTATACACCTTTGTAGCATGGGAGTATAAAGCATGTAAACAAATGGGTGCAGTAAGGCGACGAAAAAAACCCGTTTTACGGGCGAGCGGACCTTTCGAGTAGGGTCGGTCGGGCAAATTTTTTCTTTTTTTTTCTTTCCTAGAGTTCAAAATTGGCCTAAAATAGCCCCAAAATCTGAAAAATTAAGAGAAAAAATAAAAAAAAAAAAAAAAAAAACAATATTAGCACAATATTGAATAGGGGTTTGCAATATGCATTATTGCTTCTACCACCAAAACCGCAAGTTGTTTCCCATGTATGATAGGAGTATGTTGCAAAGTGCCAGGACTCTATAGTAGAGAACAAACACAAGACATTATCGGAAGAAAAGAAGCACTTTTGAATTTTCCTACCATAAAAATAGTACACAAATTAATCAGATTCTTGAGTATTAATGATGCATGCTGAAAGTAAAGCTATTTCTAACATGATACACAGGCTTGAAAAAAACGTAAATTTACCGGGAAGATAGTGCATTTCCCACTCAATAATATGATGTAAATTCCTCCCCAATGGCCAGTTCCCATCCAAAATGCCCACTTTTCCTGGGAGGCTTCCCCAAAATCCCCACTTTCAAGCCATGCATTGTGCCTATGTAGATGAACATGGGGAAGATAGTCAGAACCGACTGCTTAATGGAACATGAAGTAGGGTTTCTGCAATCAATAGCTCACATACTGGTAAATCTCCTCAATTCGGCCAGGTGCTTGAGGAAAACATTTGTTGTATGGCAACTATGCGGATTGGAAAAGTCGCAACATATTTGGATTATCCTTTCCCCTTCAGCATTGCCACAAAAAAAAGATGAAACAATGAAAAAATTGTTTTAAATTGCTGGAGTATTTGAGTAGCTCCTATCTTTGAAAAAAACAAAACAACCTCCTTGTTTTACAAGGTATTTACCATATTATAACACTTGTAGCATGGGGTTATAAAGAATTGAAACAAATGGGTGCAGTAAGGCGACGAAAAAACACCGTTTACGGGCCCGAGCGGAAATTCGAGTCGGTCGGTCGGGCAAATATTTCTTTTTCTTTTCTTTCCTATGAGCTCAAAATTGACCTTAAAATAGCCACAAAATTCTGACATGAAAAAATTAACGAAGAGAAAAAATGAAACAATTTTACACAAATTTTCTAAAAAAAATTATAAATTTGGGCGAAAAACAAGCTGATTTTACATGATTTGTGGAAAAATTTAAAAAAAATAATTCTGCAAAACTGAAAAATCAGGGTCGGTCAGGCCCTTTAAAACCGGGTTTTTTTATTTTCATTGCCTAGCCTGTTTTCAGTAATTTTCATTTTTAAAAATTAGTAAGCCCCTTTGATATATGAACAATTTTGAAATTGAAATATAAATCACATTCAAGAAATGGGAAGATAAAATGTATTCTGAGCCGATCCAATCTGATATATAACCATACCTTAAAGAGAAACAAGGATATTTCAAGCAAATTGTGCCCATTTTACATATTTGGAATGCTTACCAATGTAATATATCACAACTGAGGTGAATAAGCCCAAATCGCCCTCTGTGTATAAAAAAAAATGATTGTATTTTTGTGTCATGCTTTTCTATGGGGCTGATTAGGACAACAAACCAAATTTAAAATTATCCAATAAACCTTCCAAACATTCTCATTATGTGTTCTACAAATTTAGAGAAATTTCTATTAAAAGAATCTCCTTGCCTCTCTTTTAAAGACTGTTTATATTTTATGCTATTTTTCAACATCATAAAATCACATAAAGTCACATTAGTATATAATTTGACAAATATCATTGACTCATATTTCCCATTTCTTGTTTTTCTTCTAAAGAACATCAGATAGTATCGATTTGTTTGGCCCAAAGGAGTGCCATTTGAAGACTATACATTATGACAGCCGTCGCACGTTTGAGCCAAGTTATGTCTGACAAACTTCAGGAACCCATTAGAAGATGGAAGGCACAGAAGCATTTAGAAAGGAATGCCTTTCATTTAGGCCGGTATCAAGGATGAGTTGGCAATACACCTCCCGACATTAGCAACAGGTCCACTTTTTGGTACAGCTTTTTTATTTTTTTACCAATTTATTCAAAATTTGAGGTGAAAATTACTGGTAAGGTCAAATGTCTGAAGAAACCCAAAAAAGTCCATTTTAGAGGAGAGAAATATCCACTTTTCTCATGATTGCAGCTCACCCCACCCTTGCAAAAAAAAAAATCTTGGCTATTGGCCTTCTGTCATTTAACAAATGTTTAAGACATTAAAGCAATAATACTTGATCTTATGACACAAAAGCACCCTTAGTTGTCTTGTTGTTTGTGAAAACATGCCTTCATTCCTATTGGATTCAGTATTGATATTAGAAGCAACATCCATATTGTGCTCCAAAGACCACGGTAGTAACAATAGCATCAAGAGCACAACTTCTATTACAATCACCTTAAGGGGTATAAGTTGTTGTAAAAGCAGTTGGGTGGCATTCTTGTTACAAGAGTGACCCTATATGAGGCTATACATAGAAAAAATTATGAAATATTTCAACTTTTTCTCCATGAAGTTACATCTTCTGTGCCAAATGACCAAAATCTCAGTCATCTAGGGAACAAACTTTATTTCTGATGTCCTTCCTTTGGGCTTTTGGGAGCTAGGTTGCGTTAACCCTACTTAATCCAAGGTTATGTGTTGCATAACACTAAGTATAATGCCTTTGAAAAAAACAAAGGCATGGTATCAAGGTTCAGTCATACTTCACTGCATTTACGTTGCAGGGAGTTCGTCCTATGAGCTAGAAAAAACTCAAATTCCCTTGGCACAGTTCAGTAGCCTTCATTCACCTATGTATTTAGACAAATACACCCCCTTGGTTTTGGGTATGATATGATATCCAAATTACACAAGGTCAGTTCATGTCAAGTATGTACAAGTACCACTAGACACTGAATGTGTCCTTGGTGGATGAGCGTATTGTCAAACTCATAGTGTGTGTGGCCAAACTACAGTCTCTAACCCAAAAATACTGCATTGTAGTGCTGGCAATATAGTTAATTTATCACAAACTCATAGTATCGCCTCGTACTGGAGCGACCATTGTTGCTCGTTACCAACCCACAGTTGATATGCAAATTAGCGCATTAAGCCCCGACGCAGTGTTAATGGAAAGTGCGTATTACGCCTGTATCCTCAAGTCGCGCACTGTCGGTCCAGTTTGACTCTGAGTACGCACTAGGACACCAGGTGCAAAACTTTGCCAAGCAATGAAACTTGCCAAAACTGTCTCTTTGCTTTAGATTTTGCTAAAATTATTTTAACGAGGGAAAGATTTCGTGAACTGGAAACATTTTAGTATTATAGTGAGAATAATTATGTTCTCTATACACGATATTAATAAGTTTAAAGAAGATTTTCGTTGTTGGGAACTTGGTATTCAACATGTTACAGAGTGGTTCATCAATCATCACAAATCAACAATTCTGCATCCGATGCGTCCCCGTATTTTTATTCCCACTAGTGGGGCTATAAAAAAAATATGCGGACGCATCGAATGCATCACTGTTGATTTGTGATGAACCATCTGTTAAAACATGTTTGAATCCCTAATTAGCTCGATTTGCGGCAGGGAGTGTGTTGAGTTGGGGCAGAAAGTGATCAATATATCAGCAATGCAGGGTATGAACTTCTGAACTGACCTTTATGCAACATACAACCTTGGATTACGTGGTATTTACTTCTTGTCAGAGGAAGGGTAATTGATCAGATGCATCCAACCTATAGTACCATGGTTTATACAAGGGACTACTTACCTGATAAAGTTGTGATGACAGCTGGTCTGATATTCTACAACATTGAAAGGAATGCCACTAACTGGTCTGTCAGGGTTTGCGGGTCTGACGTGAGCGAAAATTAAACAGGCGAGGCAGAAAAGCTATAGATAGGTCGTCTGATTAAACATGTTAAAAGTAAAATGAGTAAAATTTATCATGGGCAGTGATATGATGGAATTGACCCAAAATGAACCTAATGACCTCTGACTTCCATTGATCTACTGCAGTGTTATGGCCTTTATTGAATACATAATTGAGCAAATACTGCCAATTTTTGTAACTTCAAGATATACAGTCGTATACTTTAGCCTCTGATGACCTCAAGGGGACCCCTATATGACCTTTGACTTCCATGTCTGTACTGCATGTAAGCCCTTTATTTCAAATACAGTAGGCGGTCACCCAGTTCGTGATTACCTGGCTTTCTTGCCCAAGTGGATGTGACCTTTGAACTGTGAGACCTTTGACCTCAGATTTGTCTTACTAGTCACAGTCCTTTTAAGTAATTTCTATGCAAATGGACCTCTAGATGCCCTTGACCTTTTGGGGTCATCTGAAACCTGCAAAGGTCAGACTTTCCTCCCCTAACTTCATGCCAAATATAAGCCCCATATGTCAAAGCGTAACACAAAACACATAGCAGGAAGGACAGACTACAGACAGATCATAGTACAGATAAGTAAATACAGCACTTACATATCACCATACATTTGCTCTCTGTATTTTAAACTACAAGCTACAGATTGTACATTTTTCTGGATTGCCCCTTCGTGCATCATGTGAAACAAAACCCACAAAGTGCTCGCCTACAGAGGATGTGCTAACCAAACTCACAAGGTGCTGTCTTCACAGAGAGGCACTAACCAAACCCCCCAGGTGCTCATCTTTCAGAGGGGCACTAACCAAAAAACATGCCTTACAGAGGGTGGGCTAACAAACCCACAAGGTTGCATGCTTCAGAGGGTGGGCTAACAAACCCACAAGGTGCATGCCTTACAGAGGGTGGGCTAACCCAAACCCACAAGGTGGATGCCTTACGAGGGTGTGCTAACCAAACCCACAAGGTGCATGCCTTACAGAGGGTGCAGTAACCAAACCCACATGGTGCATGCCTTACAGAGGTGCACTAACCCAAACTCAGAGGTCCCAGTCTTACAGAGGGTTTTTCGCTAACCAAACCCACAAGGTGACACACAACAGGCTTCGAATTACAAGTTTTAGAATTACATGAACCGGTGCATGTAACTTTCAAAATTTACATGCACAATGTAAAAGCTTACATGCCAGAACTAATGTACACTGGATTGGTGCTCTAGCTAGCGGAAATCAGGCACCCCCGCCGAGTGTGGCGTCCTTAACTCATTCACGGTGGACAAAATTGGCAGCAGAACCAATAAATCCTTAAGACACCGGCAGCTATTTTCGAAAATTCAAGTAGGTGTGCAACTTTGGGGGCGATATTTCATTAAAGTTTGTTAGTATTATCATAAAACTTCTTTAATATGTAGTGTAAACATTATTCTACACATAGAGACTTGCCACATGGTCTAGTCCGTAAGGTTTTCTATTTAAAATCGGAGGGTTGAAAGTGACTCGATTTCTGTGTTGAAGAAGATGGCCGAAAAAGTACTAGACTTGCATTGAAATCGCCAGTTTTTATTATTTTTTTCTCGAAATGTGTGAATTTACGTCCGAGACGAATGGGTGAATTCAAATGGTATTCCAAATAGAAGGAAACATTATTTCTACGCATTATATGTTCAACATCAAACGCATCTCTTCAAAAGCATCCTAACTGGTCCTCACAACGTTTTTTTGGTTGTCTTCCATGTCGATGTGCTGTAGGTTGTTTAAATAAATGGACGTCGAGTGCTTTACCTCGTGTGAACTTTCTGGCAACCGGATGTTTACACACGGACCGACCGCAGCCGTCCGGTTGGGCCGTAAACGTTGAAGTTTTGGTTGCATGAATCACGTGCTTTGCACAAATGATCACGATTGTCGATTGAAAACAAATATGAACGTCATCGGATATATGACTATATATTAGCGTCATTCACCGATATGGATATACAAACTGATTTTCTAAAGCCGAAAGAAATTGTTTAAGTTGCCTCATTGGCTTGAAACAGGTTGAACAAAAGTCAGATGAGTTTTTCTAGGTGTTGTGTGTGTGTCTGTTCTCATTCTATGTAATGCGTGTGTGTGTATGTATGGTGTGTGTGTAGGTGGTTACTATGTGTGTGCGTGTGTGTGGTGTGACTTCTCAACTACAATATGAGTCAACACTGTTTATGTGTCTTTCCCCATCAAAAACTGATACTGGACTATTTTAAAGAGGGGCCCTGGACTCCCTCCCCCCAAAAACTGTCCAGAAATATAAATTTCCGAGAAGAACTTCCGCACAAGAAACACTACTTTCACTACTTTTACGCCTTTAAAATACCCCCACCCCTCTTATCAACCCTGCCCTAGGCCTAGAACCCAGCCCTTTCACTGCGGTTGTAGTCCCGTGTACTTCTAGCCTTGGCTGCCGTTGGCTGCAGAAACCCCTTGACAATATCTCTCAACCACCTTCCTTCTGTTTTTACCACCATTATTTTTCATTGATTTTGTGCTGTGTTATAAATAAAAAATGTAGCTTGAGCTGATAAAAGTTGACGTATTTCGAAGGAAAATTGGGCGACCAACCTACGCCATTTTAATTCAACATGCTTGGTGGTGGACACGGCAAGAGAATAATCTTGCTCACTCCCCCCTCGGCCCCCCCTCGCATAACTTGTGCAGCGGGAAATCATTTGGGGGCCGAGGGGATCGGGAGTGATCAAGATTAATCTTATTGCAGTATTCCACTGGCTGCGCCAATTCTCACTTTGAAGTTACAGTACGCTGGTTCCTTGCGAATATGGTGTCTCAACACTGAGCCATAAGCCGAAAACCAAGGCACAGGGCACCAGAGTAATTTACAGCATACTGTTGGTATTAGTACGCCCAAGCCCATGAAAGCCGGATGGAAAATTACCCCGAAAATACACTCTGTCGTTAATTTCCCCAAGGCATCATGGAATATAAAATGATCTAGACATAATGAAAGATCATAATAAAAATATTTTCATTTTCCCAAAAATGGGTCACGATAGCGTTGCCACGTGGGTCCGCTTGTGGGTAGTTGTACTAGGACACGTGTGACCTTTTAAACACATAGTAATGCAAAACACTCCGAAGTTCTAATATTGTTAGCACAATGGGAATTTGACCCGGCGAGTCCGGTAGAAGAAAAACATTTATACTTTGCCAAATGGTCCGACAACTCGGTCGTTTTTGTGATATGTTACCAGCGAAAAAAATTGGAAGTGTCAGGGCCGATTTTAATTATTACACGGGGAGAGCCCAGAGGCGTGTTACACATGGCAACATCGATACCACATTTTGTGACAAGCAGTAGGTGAAAAATTATACGCGTTGCAACTCGCACTCCCAAAATGCAATGGGTAAGGGAGGTAGCCAACAATTCTGCTTCCTGTTTTTATGGCGGCAAGTTGAATGGTAAGTAGAGGCTGGCTTTCCAAATCTTTTCTTTCAAAAAATCTCACTATTCTAATATGAGAGAGTGGTTGACATGTCATATTAACAGGGATAGTAATATCTATCCAGGGAAACACCCAATTGTTATTTATGAAATTAATTTTGAAATTATGATTTATTCTACTACTGCTAAACACCTTTATTCATATCAGACTATGGTTACGTTAGGCTCTTGACAGTGGCTCAAATTTTATCATTCTTCAACATTCAAGTGACTTGCTATGAAGCTAAAATTGATATTTTATGGAGTCACAAAGTTAACAATTTACAGCACACGTGAGCAGATACAAAGGTCATGACAGAGAGAAAGGTACATGCACCGGTGCATGTGTGCACCTGGGTAATCGAAGACTGTGCACACATTACAGAGGTTCGCTAACCAAACCCACAAGGTGCACACATTACAGAGGGGGTCGCTAACAAACCCACAAGTGCACGCCTTAAAGAAGATGTTACTAAAACAACCCACAAGAATGCCATACAGAGGGGGTGTCCATTTCAGGGTGGCCCAAATCAATCTGTAAACCATTAAGCAACAAAACAGGATATTCAGGGCTCAAGATTGGCCCAAAAGCCCAAAGACATCTTACAGTTACTGTAATCCAACACAGCCAGGACCAGCTCCCCATATGCAAATAAAAAAAAACAAGGCGAAATTTGTATTTACGAGATGTGTAAAATATGTCCCTGCCGAATGTCGCAATCACTAACATTCGATAAATGCAACTACAACACACCACACCACCCCTCCCCAACCACTCCACTCCCATCCCCCCAACCTTGCAAAACCCCACCCCTCCCCCAACACCGCCCCTGCAACACCCCATCCCCAATAAACCACTCCCTCCCCAACCCTCTACAACACCCCACCACACCCCCTCCTTAAAGGCTGACTCAGAGATTTCATTCAAATATAATTTATTTTGATAGAATTAAAATAGTAATCTAGAACTAAAGATATCACCAACATGTTCAATTCCAAAGTTAAGATTAATCGTATTATCGTTTCATCAGTAAACATTTATGCACAGTATAACGTGCCATAGGATACAGTGTAATAATAACATTTCCGGATCAGGAAATTTTATAACAAAGTTGGGATTGCTATATGAAGGAACGTTGACTGAGCTAAGTTTATTTCACACAATTATTATATAGAAAGTTAAAAAAAAAAAAAAAAACCTATTTGTTTTAAAATTGAGTGCGCCCTCATCATGAAATCTCTGAGTCAGCTTTAACCACCCCTAAACACCCCAACCCCACCCAATAACCCGTTAACATCCTCCCCTTCTCCAAAACCCCGCAAACAGCCACCTCCCCTCCACAACACCCGACAACACCCTAAACCCCTCCCCAATACCATGCATCACAACCCCCCCCTCGCCAACACCCCGCCAACACCCCAACCCCCTCCCCAAACACCCCGCATACCCAACCCCCTCCCCAACATCACACAACACCCCACCCCCTCCCCAACACACCGCAACACCCCACCCCCCTCCCCTATGGCATAGTCGTCTAATGTAGTGAAGGAATTGTGCAGATACAAATGGGGTGTACCGTTTCAGAGATACCGGAAATTATGCATATTAATTAGCTCATTTGCATAGCCTAAGCCTGCATTTATATCACTACGTCAAATTGCAAAAAAGAGTTTTGCCCCATGATAGCGCGTGCAGGCGCGCAGGAATTTTGAGTATCCAATGTACAATTCAGAAATTTATAGCAATACGACTGTGTTTGCATATTAATTAGCTCATTTGCATACTCATTTGCCCGAAATAAGCCCAATATCTAATCAGGTCAAGAACCTCTCATGGCCCGCTCTTCCCTCAAGTACATAATTATACGCCTTACGGAAAATCCAGAAAACTCTTGTACACAGACCTTACAGGATAAATGTTCATAAATTATGCAAAGATTAGATACTTAATTAGCATATTTTGCGCCCAAAAATATAATCAGGTCGCGAACTCCTCAGCCACGCTCTTCCACCACGGTTACATCATTATACGACCTTACGGAACTCAAGAAAAATTGGTAACAGGCAGTGCAGGAAAAATGTTCATAAAGATGCAATTAAAATAATTAGCATATTGTACGCGCAAAATCTTAAATCATGTCGAGAACTCATCAACTGACTTCCTTCCACCAAGTCACATCATTGTCGCCATTACGGAACTCCAGCTATAACGTATACAACGTGGGTTAACATTTTTATCACGGGGGGACCGAAAAAAAACGAACGAAAGGACGTGCTATTTCTAATCCCCGTCCGAATCGTTGTCGGCGGGGACAAAAAAAAGCCAAGTGGCTTAATTTGATTGAGTATGAAATTTTTAAGCTATCTGAATTGTTCTTCATGGGCTATTGTAAGGCTATGGGTGTCATGGTTCCATAACAATACTTAAACGACAACATTTTTCAATGAAGTTAAATGCTAAAATCAAAGGTTTCCAAGCATTGCTAAAAAAAAAAAGAAAACTGGATTACACCACTTCTTTCCATGCATGACAAATATGGCGGCTGTAATTGCTGGAAAAGTTTATTGAACGATCACATACGACCTTCAGGGTCATACACACTAGGGTGTGTTTGCTATTATGTACGCTCGCTGAGAATGCACAGCGTCATACACACATATACATGTTCAAAACACTTCCAGCGATTGTAGCTACAGCATCCCTCTTTTAAAGGCACTATCAGTGATTTGCTAAATCAATATCGGAAAAAATTATCAAAAATCAGATTTTTGCATATCTATAACAATTATAGGTATCTTAAAGGTGCAATGAGAGATTTCAAATAACAGGTGTACCAAAAAAATTGAAAATTCTGATTTTTGCACTGGTGTAAAGCTTTCTATAAAAAATACCACCACCTGAAAGGATTAAGCTGAGAACTGTTTCTTTGGTACAAAAATTGTGTAATTTCTAATTTCCTATAGGAGCAAATACGAAATTCAGCCTATATTTTCTATTGAAATATAAGCATTATACAAATCACCTTTTGTTTTCATTTTAAGTTATTTATGTAGTCAAATAAAAGGTAGGGAATCTATTGAATGTCTATATGAAAGCACTACATATCGCAGAAACTATGGATGACTTGAAATCTCTCGTTGCACCTTTAACAATTGATAACACCAAACGCAACCCAGTAAGGACAGAATTGAATATTTTAGTCATTACTGTCCGTACAGACAATTGCTTCAACACGCAATTCAATGGAGATTCATATCTTTGAAAATTAATGTTTTCTTCCTTTTCTGTCAATTTTACAGTTGGAAAAAATAACTTATGAGAATAAAGACTTATACTTCACTTTTAAGCTATATTTCTGCAAATTTTCAAATATTTTGACTCTTTCGGGTGGATCACTGATAGTGTATTTAACC
This sequence comes from Ophioderma brevispina, assembly GCA_023653785.1. NCBI lineage: Eukaryota > Metazoa > Echinodermata > Ophiuroidea > Amphilepidida > Ophiodermatidae > Ophioderma > Ophioderma brevispina. Next base: position 55,763 of record JAMKCH010039859.1, read on the forward strand.
TCCTTTCCCGTGTCCCATACCTGATTCAATACTAGGTACTGCAGTCCAGTAATCTGCTGACAAGTCACATATATCAAACAAACATGCTGGTACAGCCTGGGAACAAAATAAAACGATTGAAAGCCAAGTCGGTCCATTTTTTTCCAAAATACAATGGCCACTATCTCTCAATTTAAGAAATAAAGGGTCATATTCATGTTTATGGGAGAATAATGTGTCCGAGGCAAGTAAAACATGAATAATGGGCGAGGCGAAGCCGAACCTTATTCAAATGTTTTTACTGCCGAGGACCCATTATTCGACATAACATGAAATCCACCCTTTATTTCTCATTCTATTACCGTAATAATTACCATAAAACGGGCCATTTCTTCTAAAAACTAACAGTGTTTACGTCTTTAGGGCACTGCGCTTTGTCTTCGCCGCGAATGTTAGCGTGTGTCGCCTTATAGTGCCAGATGGTGTAGAAAGCTCGTGTAGTGCATGTCATTCAACTTAACGTTGGGACAATAGAAATGAATGACAGACTGGCCCATGTATGTACATTACAGGTGTAGATCATGAAATAGGTCAATCAAATGATAATGTGTGAAGATGTAAAACTGACACGTCAATTGCTAATGCTCTTGTATGATGTAAGGCCCTAAGTTGGAAAACCCAAACATGGTGTCAAGTAGACATGGCATCAGAATAACTTGAATCTCAAGACGTGAAATTGTAGGTTGTGGTGTTGCTGCGTATGCTGGGTTATTTTTCATGATGTCCTGGTCGTACCAATTTGGTTTGAACATCATATTGATCTAATCGATCACAGAACTGTACGCCAGTGTGCCTACAGAAGCCCCGTCCATGCGTGAGCCAGTCAAAGAAGAAATTGTCGTCTGTTTCGAACTATGCAATTATTTAACGTACAAGTGAATATGCATCGCCTATTGTGGTGGTGCCTCAAACCTGATGGATCGGTCGAGTTTTGTTCAGATATGAGGAATTGAACATAAGAATCCAATTTGATCCATCAAAATTGCCTAGAAGAGATGAAATTCTTGACAAGGTGGGTGCTGCAGTATATTCCACTCTTGAATTTGACCAAATGGTTCTACCAAATTCCACCTAACGAACGATCTCGTGATTGTTGTAGTTTTGTCACTGCTTTTGGTCAATTCAAGGTACACGTACTAACCATTTTGGTTTGCAAAACATTAAGTAGCACATTTCAACGACTTATGGATTATGCGTTGCGTGTTGTTATAATTTTGCATGTGCATATATTGATGACTTTGCATCTATAGTCATCTTTGAAGGATCTGTACTCATTGCAATGTGTTTCAGTTTACTTTTTGTAAGCAGCACTTACTGTAAACCGGCGAATTGCAAAGTTGGCCAATCATAAGGTTGAATACTACTTGGGTCCATGTGATTGGAAAGGCAATCTTACGCGATGCATGATAAAATTGAGGCTGTTAGTAATTTTCCTCGTCCCATCACTAAGAAAATGTGAGGGCATTTCTAGGCCTTACGGGCTATTATAGGAAATCCATTCGACTACGCAGCATTGCAACCCTCACGGATCTGACCAAGGAAAAGTTCCTAACAATGTGGTATGGAATCCCGAATGTGAGGATGCATTTCAGATGCTCAATCGTGTTGAGACCACACACCTATTCTGGCAACACCTTATTTTGATAGGCATTTATTGACAACAGAACGCCCCTCAACTTTTGGCATTGGCGCTGTGCTGATTCAAATTGACAGTGAAGGAACAGAACATCCTATTGTATTCTTAAGCATGAAATTATCGGCAGCCGAAGAACGATACAGTGTCCCTGAAAGGAAATGTTGGCAATTGTTTTGGGCAGTTCAGGACATAGAATCTACTTGATGGCTATAATTTTCAGAATCATGACAGATCATCAGGCACTGAAGTGGCTAGCTAGTACCAAGTGTACAATAATCGTTTGATGGATGGTTCTTATTACTTCAGATGTTCACATTTGATGTAGAGGACCGTAAAGGCTAGCAATGGTAATTCAAGATGGGCTCATTAGATCATATAGTTATGGTGTTCAAATAATGTCTTTATTTACACATTAGGCCATGAATGTGTTAACATAAAAATCTGTATTTTATCCCACTTATCATGAATACTGTATCTAAGTCTAAGTTGTTAGGGAAAAATAAAATTTCCAGCAGCGTGATGCCTTATTTACATAACTGTGGTGGACCAGTTATTTTTATATTTCTCAGTCAGGAGACTTGGATATAAACTGTTTAAATTGTTAAATTTGCCTGTCATGTCACAACCCTAACTCCCTACAAGAAATTCTGGGAAATTTATTTATTTGAACGTTTTTCTGTTGAAACATTTCTACCTGTATTGGAACAAGTTCATTCTTCAAATTTCGACATGATCTTCAGTTTGACATTTACGCAGCAGAAGTCTACCGAGTGCACCTCTGGGCACTTATATGGAAACCTGAGAAGTGATCGTCATTTTCGTATGGATGTATGGACTTGAATGACTCTTGTGTTATTATAAAATATGAGGACTTGTTCATTTGCACTTATACCAGAATTCCTTAATTTATTTATTTTCATTGTGTATTTATCTGTAAATGTTCATATAGGCCTTACACGTGCTTATTTCAGTTATTTAGAAGACTGACAACATCTTTCAGCGGGGGGAGGCATGTCATGTGTCGGTTGTAAGATGTGGAAATATTGTATCTTGGCCTATAAATATTGTTGAAAAATTTGAATAAATATAAAATGTTACTTTTTGATATTCTTCATGTTGCATAGTAAATGTACATACAAAATGTTGTAGTGCATTGAAGTTAAAAGCTGGGGTGTGGCTGAGAACACGCCATTGTGTGCCTGACCTCCATGTGGGGCTCCTGTGAAAGGCCTTAATAGGGTAGGCCTTACTAAGGCACATGTGCTAGACGTGTGATGTGGTGTAATATGCATGCAGTGCAAAAGCCAGTCTCTGATTGGTCAATGTAATAGCTTGGATATTGAGTGCAGAATTAAAAGTCAGTCTTTGTCTGGAGGTCGGCGGGAGTGGATGTAAGGAGAAATATTAGTCATGAATAATATGTTAAATAAAGGTGATAAAATTACAAGAAGGTTTTGGCTGCTAATTTACAAGGACTCTAATTCGACGGACAAGGCTCCGCACTAGTATTGTGTGTACGGGTTTCCTTTCTTCAATATACCTAAGTGCGGTAAAATTGTGGTTCTCCGGCCGTTAAGATGTAAACGGGAAAACAGCACACACGCGCCGAAAGAATGTGCGCTTTGCATCACACATTTTAGCGTAAATCGACCCATTATTGCTGAATATGGGCAAAGTAAACACCAATCAAAGAGCGCGCTTTTGAAAAAATGGGCAGTAGAGGTATAGAATTGCTATTTTTTACAATCATGTCCAACAAATAATATTAAATTGAAAAAACAAAAACATTAAAATTATATTATTATTAAGTAAACCTTAACACTGTCCATTACTCATTCAGCTATTTCATGAGGTCATAAATGTCAGAATGCCGACATTTTTGCACCAAAATCCACTTGTATTTAAACTGGTATTATCAGCTTTACCACTTGCAAGTAACTTTACTACAACAATTTGCAATACAAATGATGCAAAAAAACTCACTTCACAAATATTGAGGGCATTGTTTTTTCACATCCTGAAGAAAATGACCATATTATAACCAAGACTGAATTTCAGTTCTCTTTAATGGTTGTAAGAAGATACTTTATAACAAAGAGGTTCTTTCTTTTATGTTTGAGAGAGAAATGACATTAAGAATGACCCTTGAATTCATGTAAATATGACCAAAATTGTTAAAATCCACTCCTATAAATAGCTATAAATTTGTTCTATAAAATGAAGCCATATTGTTATACTGAATTCGTTACTGGGTCTTTTATTGTCAATAATGATAATTCCTCTCTAACCATACCTTCTTGTACTAGGCCGACATTCTTGCAAACAAACCCCTAACTGAAGTTGCACTGTCCAGTGGAGATCACGTGTTTTATTCGTAGCCATTTAATACCACTCTCAAATGGTCTTATCTGAGAATATACAAAAAGAAGAACATACTAATGTTCAGGTGTCATTTATACGTTGGGATGGTGGGGGCGGGTTGGGTTGGGATGCCGATTTACAGTCAGACCTGATTAATAATGGCCACAACAAAGGGGGCCCTAGGCGGACATCCAGACTGCCCAGCTGGTAGGGATCAATCAGATAAAGTGTACAAAGTCGTGTTTATGTCATATTGCAGAGATAAAAAAACTTAAGAGATACTACATAAGCTATATCTGCTATCATGAATCCTATGATCTCTATATTTTGTTTGAAAAAAGCAATGTGCTATACTGCATTTTAGCCCACTTTTTGGCCTCTATGCAGTTAACCTTAAAAAAAGTTTTGACAACTAAACCCACCCCTCCCCCAAATTAGTCATTTGCGCCAAACTATGCGGCAAATCTGATTCACTAAGCTGTGTGTACATGTTCAATTGTATAGGTTTTCTGAAACAGTTTTTCTTGGCTTAATGTGAATATGGTTAACTGTACAGTGAAACAATTAAAGATTTTTTATTTGCAATTTTTAAATGTATGGTGTGTTTGTAATTTTTTGCCCTTTGACACTACTGCATGGTAATTTTTGATAGTCATTTTGTAATATTCTTAGAACGGATAAATTTTGGGACAAATAATGTAGATGAAGGAGATTAGGTGGCCGAGCAAATAATGTCATAGAATTTTCATTTCATGAAATTCTGTGAAGGAACCTTCAAGGATTCATAAGGTGACTTTTTTTTAAAAATTATATACCTATAAGGTACTTTTTTTTAAATTTATATACCTATAAGGTACTTTTTTTTAAATTTATATACTTATTTTAATAAAATCATCAAGCACATATAGCGGTGTTTAAAAATCACTAAAAAGTGATAATTGTGTGTTCCCACTGTAGACTTTATTTTTGTTTGTTGTTGTTTACTTTTCCTTTTTGGGACAAACATAATCCCAACCTTTTGACTACTTTTTTCCTGTAGTTCTATTCAAACCAATGATATACTAATGCGAGCAGATTGGGATCTTATTTTTATGCTTGGTTTGAATTGGAAAGGCATTGATGTACAGATTCAACTATAATTGTTTGCAAAACCTTTTTTATGTCCAAAACACCTGAGAAATATATTATGTTTCATATAAACAACCGACGTTGAATCTCCAAGTTGCTTGAACACACTAAAAGTCATTAGCAGGAGGTAAGTGGGCCTTTGTGACAAATCTGCTATGAATGCTTGATATCAATATGTGAAAGACCTCACCTTGTATGTGTAATGACTGATGGCATCATGATTCTAGACAATATCTCTGCAACCACTCTTTGCTGTCAGGTGTGAGGCAGGAGGGTGCATCTCTATCCCATAATGCATGGCTTTTAAAAAAAAAAACAAAAAAAAGAAGTCAGGAGATCACACAGGCAGAGCATCATGGGAATGGGATATTCCTGGAATCCATTCGGTAACTGGCCACTGATGTTTTTTCTTTTTAATTCAAGCTTAAAGAAAACAGCAGTTAAAGGCCATGCCCGATCCCTAATACCTTGTCCCCAGAACCCCGGATTTACCGTTAGTGGTCAAATTTTTTAGTATCTGAAGAAAGCATTTTTTTCCTCTGTTTACCCTGTGAAATCTTAGAGCTAAATGATGTTTGGTTTTGGAAGTTCTGAGCAAAAATGTACTCCATTTTAGTTGCCAATTTAGCCTTTACACAGTACTTATGGGGACTTACAAAATCTGTTTTCAGCTCTCACATCAAAAACGGATTAAAATAATTGTCACAAAATTTTATGGTGGGGTCATAGGGGTGAAGGCCATTCTTTCTATCAAGATGAAAAACTTGATATACAGCACCATGATTCACCATGGGCAATCACCCTACCAAACATACAAAGGATTAATGATACTTAGCCTGAATATGCTAAGTACAAAATTAGCATATTCATTATATGCTAATGCCATCCATCCAACAATGAGGCATCAGGATTTCTTTTGGCTGTCACTCTACCAGTTTTGAGAGATCAGGCACAGGAAAAAAAAACACTTTGGGGATACATGATGTAGTGGCAATATTATGTGGTCAATCAGGGTGGCCACTCAACTTTGGTTTTGCTAGCAGTGTGCATCGTGAACCAAAAGTATTGTCTTCGAACTGATTTTTTTTACCAATTTTATGGACTTGGGAACTAATTTTTGGGACAAGTAAGGTTGTGGAGCTAAAGAACTGGCACAATTTCCCAAATTTGATTACATGGCACTAAAATTTGTGATTTGGTGGGCAAAGGGGTCCCAAAGTAACTGAAACATCTTGGATAGGGGGTCTAACGAACGGTAGAAGAGTTGCAAAGGGCGTCCTGGAACACCATCACATACCCCCCAACCATTATTGATTTACGATATGATGAAAAATGGCATTCAATCTTAACATTTATTACTGTACCCCCTGTAGATACAATAAGTGAGACAATAATGCAGTAATAATTGACCAACTGCCTATTTCACACATCTATCATGACAGCACTGTGTTCATCTGAGCTGTGATTGTTCGAATACAAATACCTTCAGGGCCGTAGCCAGGGTGTGGCGTTGGTCGCGATGTACCCCCCACTTTCCAATATTTCAAAAGGTCCACAAAAATGATTGTGTGCGAGCGAAGCGAGGTAGAAAAAAATAGGGGTTTTAGGCTTTTTTGGTAAGAAAAGGCAATATTTGGGCAACCAGGGCCACTTTTTTGCCAATTTACACCCCCTGTATAGTACAACGGGTCCACATTTGGGAAAAAGGTCTTACTTTTGGAAAAATGTGCACCCCCAGAAAAAAATTCCTGCTACGGGCCTGATACCTTCAATTTTTCTCAAATTTGAGATTGTGCCATGTAAATACTGTTCACCAAGACGAGAAGATCTGCAGATCACTTGTGTCACCTGATGTAAGTTTCCTTTGACCGCAAGATGAACCGTTGATCTTGGAATCTGATTCATCATGTATGAATGAAGGTTCCATATTGCATCTATGATAGTTTTGATATCAAAATGGACGATTAAGCCAAATTAATCGTGCTCCGTCTAGAGGATCGGAAGGTCGGGGTTCGATTCCCGCATCGGCCATCCCTCAATTTTTTCATGTTGTGTTTGTATCGGCTCGATATTTGGTTTAAATGTGGTAATGTCTAAATTAACACATTGTTTGCTAACTGATCTTCTTTCCCCAAATTCTTGTCGAGCTCATAAGTTTGCACAAAAGTGGACGGGAACCAGTCGAACCCAATATTTTAAAACTCATAGCGAGACCAATTAAGATTGGATGTAAATCATCCAATTTTTATCATATTATGTTTTGGATCCGATCTTTTCACACACTTGGACAGAGCGGCAGTCACACAGATGACAGGTAGATAGAGAGGATCTCTTACTTGTTAGTGTCTTCATGAGCATCCATTCAGGTCACACAAAAAACAAGTTGTTTGTACTCATGAAATTGCTCATTATTGCTATATACTTCTCTCTCCATCAAACTTGAACACAAAAAGTCAAACAATCTGAACACTAACCTACTTAAGGCTACATGTAGAAGTTTTAAACACAGCTCTAATCTATCTGGTGCTTGGTTGTCATGGGAATCATTACCCAGCATGCTACAGTGGAGGTATGGCAGGATGCAGGATTCCATTAACAGGGACTCAGATAACAAAGGTTGCTCCTGGTATGGACAACTTGAACCAAGCTTGAAAGGCTGAAAAAGTCATCCAATCAAAAAACATCAAATTATTAAACATATTTTTTTAATTTGCTTCAGTACAGTAAAACATCTGCTTTACAGATTAAATATATCTTGTAACTATCAATGAATAAAGATTTTTAAATTATATTTTAGTCTGAAGAAAATAAAACACCTTACAAGAATTAATATAAATCACAGTGCAGTACATCACTGATATCATTTTATTATTAACTAACATTATAATTTACTTCAACTCAATTTAAAAAGATATCACTTAGATATTCATTTCTGCCAACAATCATGAAAACGATGATGACAATACTATCATTTTTATAAACTTACTTCATTAATTTTACCAATTTCACCAACATCAAAAGAGTGGATCATTTTACACATTGAAAAGTTTCTTTTTCTTTTGAAAATATAATGTAGTATGCTACTTATAGACCTGTGATACAGGCATCAAACATAAACCCTACATAGTGCTGTAACACAAAGTTGGTTCACTATGCGCAGCAAAATGTTTGGAGATAGTCTTAGGACTTTAGGCATCAATGATTCCCATTTTAGTGCCAAGGCCTATCTCAACCAACATTGACCTATTTGTCTGGTCTCACACCGGCTAGGCAATCGTTACATTCTCCCGGTACTGCTAGGCCAACAGAGACTAAAGTGTGACACAAGCAATCTATGTAAAACAACCAAAGTATGCTTCTCAGAGAGTATTACACTAGTCATGACTAACACCAGAAAAGTTTTGTAACCATGGTAACTTTGGTGTTACGGTAAGGACATGGGTACATCATAGCGGTTTGACCCCATGCAAAACCATATCTTCTGGTTTAGAGCAATTTTTAGAAGCGGCGACACAATTTGACAAAATGACATAAAGTCGGGGCATGCAAAAATCTATTAACTCGGAAAAAATCCATTGAGGAAATCTGGCCATATGGGCCTACAAAGATCATAATTTGGATGTTTAGCGCCCTCTATATGCCATTTCCATAGAGAGATGTGTTATAGTAGATATTTTCTTTTTTTTAAAAAAAATCATATTTGACAACAATGAAGTTTCATAAAATTTACACAAGGAGAAGTCAGTGGTATGAATAATCAAAATTAGTTTCAAAAGGTGTCGCCATTGATATTTTGTTTTAGGCCTAAAAAAGAAAATTGTTGATGGCGTAAATAGAAAAAATTGGGTAGGTAGGTGGATTTTATTTTTTTTTATTATTTTTTTTTTTCGTGTTTCCCACATACCAGAACACAAAATATGACACAATACAAAAACAAATGGCACATCTTCACTTTTTCTGGAACACTTATCCTTTTTATTGTCTTTTGAAATTCCTGCAATCCTTTAGAGTGCCGAAGTATGACGTCATTAAATCCTGTTTTGCATTTAGCGTTTCATGCCCTATAGCAGTAAAACATATGGAAAAACAAATATAAAAAATATTTAGAGGTCGGCAGTTAAAAATAGGGTCCGTGTGTGTTACGGGGGGTGGCAATTAAAACAATTTTTTTTTTAGGCCTTATTCTGGTTTTGTCGTTAATAAATGAGACTATCAACAAGCTATGACATTTCTAGCAAAATACAAATTCTTTTTTAAACTACTGAAATGATAGATTGGTGACTTGCATGACAAAATCGAGGGTTGACAAACAGAAAAGACGTAACTCAAACTGAAAGAAATATTAAAGAATGTATTTAATTCTGCCTGTCTAATTAAAAATTGTTCTTTGTTTAGATAATGTTTGCTTATAGTACCACATATGAAACTGTATGAGAGGTTTTTACATATTGAGTACTGAAGAGATTTGCTTAGTAGAAAAATATAAACATCACATTTCTCCAAAAGCAGTATTACAGCAGATATTAAAGAAATTCTTTAATATTTCCTTTTTTTTTTAATTTTCGGTTTTTTTGTTTTTTTAAATTTGTGTTGTATAACAATACAAACATGCAAAAACCTTTGTTTTTTTGACAAGAATTGAAGGGGGATACCCATGTTGCAAAATGTACAGGTCCATTAAATGGTTTTATATCACTTTGCCATTCACTGAAATAAAGATGAATAAAGGAATATTAATGTTACATAACATATGCGCCATCAAAGTGGTAACAGTGTCATGGTTACTTAATATATCTTAAACAGTGTGAAAAATGTAAGGCCAAATTCATTGGTGATGCCCGGGTTCAATTCGACAATTGAACCAAGGTAGCACGCGTGACGTATTGATGTTATTTTTAGGTTGAAGCGCATACCGTCATGACCGCCGTTTTGCTACGTTCGCACGCGCCTGTCAACGTTGCATCTCGTTACATTCAACGGGTTGGTCGATTGTTGTCATGGGTGGTGGCAGTCACTTTCTTGGTGTATGTAAGCCGTAAATATGCGGGGGGAATGGAAGTTAAACGAATTTTTTTTTAATTTTTCTTTTTTTTTCGAACACCAAAAACCCAAACCAACCCCCACCCCCCCCCAATTCTCACCACATGATAAAGCTGTTAAGAATGACCAACCTACAAGGTATGCATTTTGGGAACCAGTACTCTCTTTATGACGAATTACCGGCGACCCCAAACTATTTTTGCGTGGAAGAACGAGGCCGATAGGCGGAGTTTCACTTAAAATAATGGTATCGCCTGGTGTCAATTCGCATAAAGAGAGTACTGGTTCCAAAATGATACCTTTTTCTCTAAACCCTCTGAACCATACATTACCCCCCCCACTTTGGTTGCTTGGCAGAAATTTGGAATCTTTGTCAACAAATTTCACTCTCACATGGATATCATATTGGTTAATGTCTGGAATATTTAACATCAACACAAACCCCAAATCTTGGACTTATCCTTTAAGAATTTGGTACCTGAAGGAGTCATGAGCAACTTGGATTGAGATTGCTTCCTCTGTAGTTTGACACCACCCTGTCACTGCCTGATATTGATGACATCCTTTAAGATGTTAACCAATAGTGAGTTCTCTTATCACCGGATGATTGAAGCTAACCAAGTGCTGGCAACACCTTTGGGAATCTGCAAGACATCCCCCCATCCATGCATGCAATATGCGAACTGAATCAGGTAACCGGCCTCCGAATTGCAGTATGTGTGTTGTTGAGCGGATGCTTAGGTTTGTTTTCAAAATCTTGCAATAAGCAGTTAATGTATAGTAATTATGAGCTTTATTCTGTAAGACTTTCTGTTGAACTAGGCCGGTATCTTGGGTAGGTAGGTACACATATGGGAAGTAGAGGTCAGGTTACCCTGTTTCGCATAACTGCGGCAATATAACCACTGGGCACATGATCAAAGCTATTCTGGAAATTCGAGTTAATGGCAAATGCCATTAATCCAAACTGGCAAACAATTTCTGAGGAAGCAGGTGTGTGAGTTCCATTTGATCTTGACTATTTCACTGGACACCCAATTAAGCCTGTATAGGAAGCTTATTCCAGTGGAGTTTATAATAGTCATTTTCGTGCAATTAAATTAGATAGTCTGATTTTTATTTATTAATTCCAAAAAAATACCCACTTTCGAAATAATTATGAAAAGGAAAGTTGTTGGTATCTTTGGACCTAAGACGTTTTTAAATGATGAAAGGAATGGATCCATTTAAACCTCCAAATCGATTGAAATCTTTCCCAGGGTTTTCACCCTTGTTTCAAACAATGAGCAAATAGTGGTTTGGTACGATTAATAATTACATTTTGTGGAAGGTGCCATTAACTCCACTTTGTAGACCTGTATAAAAAGTTGTCGGTGGTGAAGATGATCACTATCAATAGTGTCCGTGCAACTGGTATGAAATAAATTTAATGCCGAACTGTGTTATTGCACTGACTTTACAATACAAAAGAGATGGTATCCAACAATTCCACACAACATTAAAAAAACAAAAACAAAACAACCCTTGGAAAAAAATTTTTTTGTTTTTTTTGTTTTTTTTTTTAAAAGCCACATTGCAGGATAGCTGTTTGATTCTGTTGTTCATAACGATGAGTATTCATGTATCAGTTATTTCAATAATACATTTCTATTTTCAGGCACTAAAGCAGGTGCAACACCCAAAATTAGAGCATGGTCCACAAAAATCAAAATGCTCGTAACATGCTTTGAAGTGCCCCTAATTCGTGAATGGGTTGAAAAAAGTTTTCAGACCACGGTGTGTTGTCGTTTGCCAAAAAAAAAAAAATATAAATCAGTGACAAAACTGCAATAAAAATCCAAAGAAAGGAAATCTGTTTCAAGTTGCAACCCCCAACCCCAACGATTTTTATTGGATTACGGAATGGAATAAGAACTTTTATTTCATGATTTTTTTCAAGAAAACATTATGAAGAAAAATAAAGTTAATGAACAGACAGTAGATGGATTGGGACAGTCAGGGTTAACACCTAATTCTTTTCTAACGTAACTGTGAGTTTACACGGTATAGCCATAAATGGACATTTTGTAATCCACAGATTATGGATGGCCGAGTTTGATATTTGACACTCATTCTCTTACCTGAACAGATTGTATTGAGCTGAGTTGACACGCATTTCTCTTACCTTGATAACAGATTGTATTGACGCCTGAGTTTGGACACTCATTTCTCTTACATTCATCAAAGATTGTATTGACGCTGAGTTTGACACTCATTTCTCTTACTTCATCACAGATTGTAGTGGGACACTGAGTTTGGACCACTAGACTACTCTTACATTTGATCCACAGATTGTGTTGATGCTGAGTTTGACACTCATTTCTCTTACCTTAATTCACAAGATTGTATTGGACGCAGAGTTTGACACTCATTTTTCTTACCTTAATCAAAGATTGTATTGACGCTGAGTTTGACACTTATTTATATACCTTGATCACAGATTGTTTTGATGCTGAGTTTGACACTCATTTCTCTTACCTTAATCACATTGTATGATTGGAGTTTGACACTCATTTCTCTTACCTTAATCACAGATTGTTTTGATGCTGAGTTTGACACTCATTTCTCTTACCTTGTCATAGATTGTTTTGATGCTGAGTGTGACAATCATTTCTATTACCTTGGATCACAGATTGTATTGAAGCTGAGTTTGACATCTGCTGTTACGGCTGGCCTGCAGGTGTCAGAGGGCGATTGCAAGCAATATGGGATATCATGCCAATAGTCTGCAGTAGAAAGGAGCAAGGTTAATTAATTCTTATAGCTAGTATTATAAGGGTCATTGCCATTGAATAGTTATCACTACTAACTTTTTTTTCCTCAAAAATATGACTGGTGATACACCTAAAAGTGGCATCTTTCCTTATGTAATTTTAAATAATATTTATGTTCCAAACAGCCCGTCCATACCAGTACTACACATTCAAACAATCAGGGTCTGTGTCAGCTGATTGGCAAAAATGACAGAAGCACAACCGGTAGCCTAATTCTGTCCCCGACTACCGTGGGCAACTACAGGGTGGCCATAGGGTAAGTAATGTTAGAGTAGACACATCACTGCTATACCTCGACGCCCCAGTCTCTGCTCTGTTTCTGGGTTTTTGAGTGCACTTGGTTAAAAAGATAAGGCTAAAATAACATTGAAGACTTTTCAGCTTGCAACCCAGTGGACCTGCCGGTCCCAATACCGCGCCCTCTATTATTACCAGCCCCAAACTAGTCCCAGAACCCGAATTACACAGGGCTCCTGGAATTCCACAAATAGGGCGTAGCTCGCAGGAGACTGTCCGAATCTGTAGGGAAACTGTCTCCAGCAGTATTGATTAACAAGTAACGTGACCGCATTTACCTTGCACACATCTCGGTTAATTTTGAATGCTAGTCCGGGGACCAAAGCTACTAACTCACACAGTTGCTGTCACATGGCACGCGACTTCTAGGTCTCGTCTATCGATTACGCGACCGCAGCTATTGAATAGCCTTCTTAAGGGTCATTCATACCTCGCTGCACCGCAGTGCAGTGCCGTATATCGATCACTTGCTGCAGCAACTCAACGTAACCTGATGCAGCTGCCAGTTAAATAAATTTAACTCGGTGGCAGTACCACATGCAGTATACTGGACAGAGATCCGAATTCGAGCCACTGCAAATTACCGCAACGCACGTTGCAGCGTTTGTGTATGAACGAACCTTTAGTTTTGGCAATGTATGAATGTGCATTAGTGTTTCACTTTCGTGCTTTGTGATATCAGAATTTGTGCACATACCTTGTTTCTTAGAGCTTATCAGAGGTCCCAAGTACCGAAAATAAACAATAACAATAAAATAAAGAAAGACGGGGGAGGAGAAGCTGAGAAATCAGAAAGGTCCCCTGATGATTTCCTGGGTTTTTTGTTTGTGTTGGTTGATTGGTTGTTAGTATTAGTTGGAACGACTTGGTCAGCCCGCTGCCCCAGGTAAAATCCGTCGCGTCAGGGGAAATCTCCCCCTCCCGCTCCCCCTTCCCGTTCCCCCTACACTCTCCCTCCCGGGTGTTAGGCCATTGCTGAGCTGAAAACCGTGACAATTCTAAAGAAATTGAAGAAATAGGTAGCCGCAATCCCCCATCTGCTGTGACCTTGACCAAAGATTTGTTCTGTTCCAATTTCAGTAGTTCTATGCAAATTGACCTCTAGATGCCTTTGACCTTTGGGTCACTGTGAAAACCCTGATAACAAACGTCAGACTGTCCTCTCCTACATTCAGGCCAAATATCAGCACCACGGGAGGGGCACTTTCATCTTGGAAGCGAAGCGTATGTAAGGATGTTAATTTCCCTTTTCAGCATCGTTGTCACCTTACACCCAAACACCCCATATTTTTTTTTAAATTTCAACACAAAGACCCAATTCTTTGTGAAAATCTTACCACGTACCCAATCACGCCTATTTTGCGGGGAAATTTTTGAAAATCCTCACCCAAGAAACCTCTATTTTTTAGAAAATTTGGCAAATACCTCACCCCAAATTTTTTTTGGGGGGGAAGTTTGCAAATTTGTCACTAGGCAAAAACACCTATTTTGGGAGTAAGTTGGCTGCCTCTCACCCAAAGACCACCTATTTTTTCAGTCCCCCGTCACCGAATGCCCCTGGAAGCGTGAGCCCTAACACACAAATCAGTGGTCAAATTAAAGCTATTATTATTATTATATGTGAGTCACTCCTTCCCCGGTATCAGCTCATTATGTGAAAGCATAAAGAAAATGCATAGCCGGGAACAGATAGGACAGACAGACAGACAGGATCTGTTTTAGTAGGGCCTAGTATAATATCGAGGATTTTGATACGAGCAATGATAAAATTTTCTTCATTTAAGATGCATGAGGTGCGCGTTCTTGAAATGCGAATAAAATAGTGACAAACTATCAAAAGTAAAAAAATGATTTTGTACCGTATAGATTTATATCCAATAAATGTACACGACAAGGAGGGTGTCCGGATATTTGATTGATCACCCCCCCCCCCCCCCCCACCCCCCTCAATAATAACATAACACTACTAATACTATTATATTTTAAGAGGTGACAATAAGTTCCCCCCCCCCAAAATACATCATCACTCCCAAAGTCAAAATTAAAACATTTAAACCGGGAAATCGAGATTTGAGAGGCAAACAAAAATGTATACAACAAAATTGCAACTGGAATTTCTTGTCTGTTGGTGTACGGGCCCCGGGTTTTTGATGCGCCTGAGTTAAATCACATGTGCGCGTGCCGGGACAACCCCCAGGTGGTCGTAAACAGCCGCTCACTTCCAGGGCCCCCTATTTAAAATCTGCGCAAAATAATCCATGCACTGAGTGGTCTGGCTAAACATCTCTTACACACATCCGGCACGCGAGAGGACAGTGACGAGGCGTACCGGAAAACATTTGTATTGACTAATGTTTGTGGCGGAAGTACTTCCCCCGACCTCGGGGAGATTTGAGACGTTTGCCCTACAGATTCGGAGGGTCAACGGATATGGGTTGAAGAGTCCGGTGAATTTCAGTCGCTTAGCAGTTTCATCACCGTGGACCAAGGGGAGGGTCTATGTATACCCACTAACGTGTACTGTTGAGCATTTATCTAGCCGCACCCAACTTCATCGTAACTGTGCAGAATGCAAAAAACAAACATGTGTGGTATAGACATGAGTAAGAATCCAGGCCACCTACCTCCTGATACATATAGAATCAAAAGTTTTACACAGACAATGAAAGCTCTTTCATTTGCAGTTCAAAAATCTAAAAATATTTTTTGCACAGTTATGAATAATATGGTTAATTTTGTAAATCAAAGCTTCGTAGGCACTCCTGGATAGAGGTCAAGATCAAAACACTAACAAGAGCATTTTTTACAATTGTGACCTCCCCATGAATAATTTTGCAAACCAGAATTGGAAAGATGTGGGGCCTGATTATGTCCCCATGACTCCAATGTGACCCATGGTGATTTTGACTCCATATAAAATCTCTCACCACAAAATTTATGAGGTAGCACCCACAATATACAGCTATCTGAGACGGTTTTTTACACAAAACTTTTGTCAGGAAATTAGTTCTTCGCGTAGGTACCCTTTTAATGTGAATTTATCTTCCAGATATGTAGAAGAATATTTTTTTTCCCCCCCCCCCCACAAAGGAACAAAAAACATTCAAGGCAGCCATGTGGAAATTAGCCGCACAATGTGAACCTTTCGATTCGTAACATTGCAATAATTGCCAACTGCCAGACGATTGCCAACTGCCAGACTATTTTACTAAATTTGAAGTTTTGCCCAGCTAAAAATATAATAAAAATACAGGGTTTAGGCTATGAAATCTAACTTAAAATCAATATAGCCTAAGTTATTGCCCTCAATTTAGAAGTTCCCCTTGCCTACATATTTAAATAGTATAGCGTAAAAGCAAACCATTCCTATTGTAAACGAAACACCTGAATCCCCTATTTACTCCACCCGTATCCGCCCATCCAGCTGTTTTCCAAAAGGCTTCCGATAGTTTACGACATAGTACGAAGAAGAAGTTGAGAATCTCAATGCGCAGGCTTGCAAAGTGTCAAGTGAACTTACTTCTTCTACTTCTTCAAGGTTGGTAACATTGACCAATCTGTTTGAATGCTGTTGTCAGCTCCTGGGAATCCTGGTCTATGTATTCATTGAAAAGTCTATGTCCTATTGGATGGCTCCAGATGTCTTCACACATCTGGTTCTGGATCAATGGGTGGGAAGTTCAAACTTGACAGAAACCTCTGAGGGTTCAACAGGTACCAATGATTTCGATAGTATTTAACAATTCCATTTACTTCTTAATAAAAAGTCCAGACCTTGATTACGTTTACTTTTTTAAAGATACATGAAGACATTTCCATAAAGAGTGCCCCCATTTTTATTTGACCCATTTTTTTTTTGCTATTTTGGATTCTTTAGCATGTATTAGATCATACATAATGCATAAGCCCAATAGCCATTGTTATGTAATCAGATAATTAAGATATGATTTTGCATTTTTTGTTGTGCACGACATCGCGACAGAAAATCAGAGCATGCTTTTCTCTGGGGACGATTATGATGCAGGCAAGTTCAAACCATAGCTTTTGGTTATTGTGTTTACATGTTGTGCAATAAACCATCAGAACGTTCTCGGTAGGTGTTCTACAACCGAATTGAGAGAAATTTTTATCCTCAAAAATCTCCTCCTGTCCCTTTAATTGCCCAATCAGGCAAACTTCCCAATCAGGAGATCGATCCATATGGCTGACTAAAATGATGCAAACCTGTTTATTGAAATTATCAACAAAAAATCAAGTAATTTTTCTTGATTTTCTTGATTGGTCAATTATTCTGAATGCCCACTATTCCAAAAGTTTACTATTTTGAAGGTGCATTATTCTAATTCTATTGTCATACGATTTACAAAAGATTGCAGGGAGCATTAAAGCAATATTAGCACATTTTTGGAAGAGCTCACGCAATTTTTCAAAAAAATTGAGATTTTTACACGGTTGCATTGGTAGCTGGCTAGTAAACTATACCTGTGAATGGTTAAGCTCGAAAATGTCTGTGTGTCACAAACGAAGGAATTTTGTAATTAGAATAATTATTATCAGGATCCCGATAATAATTCAACGGCTGCTGGAAACGGCCTTCCAATGTGAAATAGCCGGGAAATAGCACCATGTACATGTCTACGCTCATCCATTAGTTGTTTTATTGGTTCAGGCAAGTCAAGTTAGAGGTTATCTTCTCAAGGTGGCACTATTTCATCATGGACGGACATAAACGTAGCATTTCCAGCTCTGCCGTTAAGTCCAATCTGGGATCCCAATTCTAATTACAAAATCGCTTATTTATGATAAATACGCATTTCTTAGCATTCTCGTTCACAGGTATAGTTTCCTAGACAATTACCAACGTAACTGTGCAAAAATATCAACTTTTTAAAATTTGGGGCGCTCTTCAAAAAATGTGCCATTATTGCTTTAATTAGGCAGGAATTTTATCTGATATGCCACTGTCAATCACCACTCCTTATATTATTAACACATACTGCATTGAATAGAGCTTTTAGAGTGGAATCCTTTAATTATTATTATTAACCTAACACATGTAAAAGTTCTCATCAAATTACCAGTTGTCTTTGGGTTTCATTTGTCAATATAACGTGGGAGAGCATAGCCTAGCGGCTAGGGTGCTTGCCTGTGGCGCAAATTTACCAAAAATTCCCGGGTTCGAATCCCGGCGGGGTCACTTCCTGGGATTTATTCGGGTACTCAATTCTGGATTTGATCTGTATACCAGCTACTGTTTAAATACAGAATACCACTCTCCTCCATGGTTCACTTGGAATTAGGCAAATGGATCATGAAAGCATCCTGTCCTTCGGAGGGGACGTTAAACTGTCGGTCCCGTGTACAGAGAGTCACAACTGTACATGCACTTCGCAGTCAGTGTCGAATAAGAGTAGGTGAAAAGCCCTGACTGTTCCCAATCCGCCCACAGTCTCAAAATGCGGGCCTGTTAGGAGCATCCGTATCATGGATACACGCGGCTCTGGATCGGCTTACACAGTTGAATAAATTCTGACACCACCACAAGCCATTACCAATGATTTGTGGATACATTAAGAATTTGTCAATATTACCATTTTGGCAATTTTGCTAAAATAGTCAGCTTCTTCAGATGCTCTTTTGAGATGCTTATATGGCATACACTGCACATTTATAATAATGTACCCACCTACCTTCAGAAGTCTGTTGAGTTGTACTGAATTCCTGTGTTGCCCACTCATTGTTAAAACAACATCACATAGCTGCCTACAAATGCTGAAATGAGAACACATTGGCAGACAATTTCAACTTAAAGGTGTTGCATGAACATCTACAAACATAATTTTGAACTCGCAGCTTCCGGCAAAGGGTTTCTTGAAATGAAGTTTTACACAGATCTCATGAAGACTGCAAAATTGAGGGCAGTATAACATGCAAGTCAACTCTCACAATTCGTAATACAGTGCAATACCAACAGTTGCTTCAGAGAGGCAAAGTTTTCCCGCTGCACAATGGGTAAAAGTTGACATCCAGAGCCTGCGTAACACAAATATTACACAGGATCACATCACTTATCACTTCGCAGCTGTGAAGGTCTCATTTATTATGACAAAACCAGAATAATATATCACCGGCGACACACTTTTGACACTAATTTGGATATTTAGCCTACACTGACTTCCTCCTGTGTTAAATTTTACAAAATTTCATGCCGGGGACAAATATGATTTCTTAAAATCTAGTTTACTACGTCTTCTATGGAGAATGGCCTATAGAGGGCGCTATTAAACACAATCACATGACGTTGTAGCCTATATGCAGATTCCTCGCAAGGAATTTCTGATTTTTGGAGGGGTAATGGGTATAGCTCTTGCAGTGCATGTCCTAGGCTTTAAAACAGTTTCAAAATTGTGTTGCCACTGCTAAAATTGCTCTTAAATAAGAGACATATTTGCATGGGGTAAAACAGCTTGTGACTTAGTTCTGTCATATAATGGTTTATAGTGTGTGAATGTACACTGAAAGGCAATTTACAATTGTCAAACCTTTTTCTTTTTATGGATCACACAAAGTCTTTGGTTGAGCTGGTTTCAACATAATAATCTCACTACTTACATGTTTTCCAACGATGATTTGACGGGCGATGTCGACCCTTGCGGTCAAAAATTGGACTGGCAAGGGGAAATGCTCTTGGTGCACTTTATTGCAAAATGTGAGAATTACCTGTGTAGCGCTATAAAAACAACTTCAAAACTGTAACCACACACTTAACTAAACCTACTTCAAAATTATGATTTTGACCTTTGACTAGCTATATAATCCACACTTTTTTCCAATGAGTTCTTGTATCCAAGTATCATATGAATCATTCACATTCTTTGGAAATGACAGCAAACTTTTCCACAAGTATTCCATAACACACAATATTTTCGACCTCAGGGGACCCAATTCAGTCCCCAGAATCTTTCCTGCACAAGGAACCTTGTATCCAAGTTTCATGTCAATGTGTTCTGTACTTTAAAAATAAAAAAGCAACTTCACAACTGTAACCAAACACTTAAAGCAACCTACTCCAAAATACCTGCAATACCATTTTTTATAAAGAACTTGGCCCCTGACTTTGTTCTTCCACTTAAAATACTTATATCGCTTTGGGTTCATTTTGTTGTAGCTGAGAGTTCGGTTCAAAAAAATAATACCTTTATTCTCTAAATTTTGTTCTCTGCCATTTATGAATTATAATTGTAATAGGGCTTTTCATTGACTGTTGCACCAGTCATAAACAATGTCTGTGACTGCTTATGGCATGGCTATCAAATTAGTGAGGAAAATGATACTTTTCAGTCATTTTAATGATCATGATTTGTCATTTGTGGTCATAAATAACAGCTGACAAAATTGGGAGTATGCAAGATTGGAGTTGATAGAATTTCAGGAAAGGCACTATCAGTGATTTGCCGAAAAAATAATAAAAATTCAGATTTTTGCATGTCTGTAACAAGTATAGCTATCCTAACATGCCCTGCAAGTTATAAGGCTGAAAGCAACCTAATAAAGACAAATCGTATATTTTAGTCATTAGTGTCCGTACGGACACTTTCTACAACACATAATTGAATGGGGATTCATATCTTTGAACAATCCCATTTTTTTCCTTTTTTTTTGTCATTTTGCATTTGGAAAAAAAAATATCTTATGCGTTCACTTTGAACTATACTCCTGCAAATTTTGAATATTTTGACTCACTTGGGTGGATCACACTGATAGTGCATTTAATGCCCTTAATCCTAATGAACCATGAATTATATTCAGGTAGGTGGTCTATTTCTCTCTTTGTACGGGTGTGGCAGATTTATATAAATGAGCCATTCTTCAGTCATGTTTGTGACCTAAAACAGGTAAATTTTGATTTTCAACCCAATGCTGCTCTGTCAACATAACCAATCTGTTACAACCCCTGATACCATTAATAACCTTGAGTCCAAACCCAACCAAAAACAATGTTTCCACCTTACCAGGCTGGTACCCTGTCACAGGGGAGGAAATAAAGTTTGGTCATGTGTGTGACATTCTCAACATCAAACATGTGACCGAACTTATCGTCCCCCATGACAAACTAAACCCATCCAGTGAAAGGGAAGCACCCACTTTGGTCATGTGTTTGGGACACCAGTACAAAGAACATCAAAAGCAAAAAACGACGGTTACGCCGACAAAAAACAAGGCATGGGGTCGGAAAGTAAACAATTTTACCCGTTTTAGGTCACCAAACGTGACCAAAGAAAGGCCCCAAATAACCAAAAGTGGCACTGTGTATTGCAATATCTAATACAAACTTGGATAAAAATAGTGCCTCTCAGACTATATCTACCTTGGAGTGCCCAGGGCTGTAGAATATTCTCAAGGCATACAATCCCATTTCATTCTCCCACAAGTGAGACAGTGTCAAAAGTTGCACCAAACATTCTGAAACAGATCGAACGAATATCCAGGGGGAAAAACATAACTCTCGCAGCAGCTGTAATAAGGCCTTCAAATTGCTAGAATGGGGGTGTCCAGTTTGCCAAAACACAAACGGGGACTCTGTCCCTGGACCCCCAAAGGGGCTACTTGGACCCCCTTCACATAGGCGAGATTGTATGCAGGATCACACACCCCAGGGGTGCAAGATCCTGAACACCCAGGACAGCATGATCTAATAGACAACTTGCACGATCATACAATTCAAGCTGAGAGAGGGAGAGATCATCATCCGGGAGCTTGAGAGAATCACCGGGAGCTTTCAATCAGGACATAAATACACAGAGCATGCATGCAATTAAGTGTTACAGGTAACTCTCCCATTTAAAGCCACTAGACAGTTGATTTTCAAAATGTAAACAAATCGCGATCCTATTTTCATCGAAGTCCATTTTTTGCAATGTTGTATTGGAAAAATTGTTGTATTAAAAGACCCCTGGAAGTGGCTAGCATTACACATTGTATTGTCAAGCAGCCCAGAGTGACGATTTTTTGCTTTGTGTACTAATAAAAGTTCGGGATCCGACTTTTTTTAGGTCTAAGAAGATAGAAACAGTCGTAAATGACATCTTTAAGGACCGTTTTAAAATGCTTTAGTGACTGCTTTCACAAAAAGAAAATGAATATAAGTTGTTGATATGCTCTAACACTAGCAATTGTAGAGACAAATGGGCATTTGGGAATTGGAAAAAAAATGAATGGCAGTGGCGTATTGTGAATTTTGATTCAGCACAAATAGTCTAGTCAGCAAAACCTTAGAATTGATGTTATCAGAGACTACATCTTTATTAAACACAAAAATATGACATTCTGAAATATCACTGATTATTCTTATAGTAAATCAAACCGATTTAAATACCTTATTATCCCGTTCCTTTAAAACTCTTCTTTACACATCCCATTACCAACAATCAGTTTTTCCACTCAGCAAAGAATTGCTCACTTGCAGGACAACTTCCAAAGAAGAATCCCTCATTCCTTAGCAAGGACCATTAAGAAAGCCACAAAAATGGGTTAAGAAGAACACTATGTCTTGTCGGTCCACATGCCATGTGCAGTGTCTTTAGTCCAGGTGGGAATTGTTGTAAGATGTGATTTAACACTATCAAGGATGTTATCTTTGCCTTTATTACGTGTCACCATTTGAATCTGATCCTTGATGTAAATGTATTCCCCATTTTTTAGAGTTCTACTATACAGCCTCACACCCAGTCTAAGTGTCTTCTATTGATGAGTGGTTTCTTTTAGTTCTGCAAAGGTGCAAAAATCAACTATTTTGGTTTTTACGGTTCAAACAAAAGGCATCATTTGTCGAGTAAAATCAGAATTCGTTTGTACTGCTAACCATGTGCCATTTTCTCCGCGCATTTCATTCTGCCCAACACCACCGCACACATTACCCCATCTCAATTGGACATACTTCCAGAGATGAAGTACTTATACTCGGAGACATCATTTCTGTTAGGCAAGAAAAAAGAACTTTGTCTCAGCTTCTTTTGGTTAAATAGCTATGTGCTATGCTTTTTTTTGTTCTTTTTTTTTACAAAAAAGCTATGACCTAGCGATATATTTTTTGTTTAATTTGCACTGGTTGTTTTTAGAAATAGACAATATATGCCACTCCAGGTACTCTTTATGCTTTCAGGATAAAAAAACAAAACTGCACACATGATTAAAAACACTATAGAGGCCCAATGTTGCACTTTTTCTTTTTATTTGTCCCAATTTTGAGACACAATTCATGTCAAGAGAAGTAATGAGTATCGCTAAATTAAAAAAAAAAGTGTAAACATCGCCCCCGCCGCATAGAACTATGGCTAAATCCGAGTTAAACGATATGGGCGTGAGGGAAGCTGAGACAACTTTTTTTTTTTTCGACTTACATGTTACCAAGTATGTTCACATGGCCACCAAAACCGCACCCTCTGATTCCATGAAAAAGCCAGTACATGCAGTAAGAGACGCGCATGTATCATGTAAAAGAAATTAGAGCCCCCGCAAGTAATAAGGGTCACGCACACAAAACCACCTACCCAAACAAAGTGAGTGCCCCTCCTTAGGATACATTCACCTAATGAGGCAGTTTTTAAGTCCCACAGATGATAAACCTTTCTGTTCATCATCATTTTCACATTTGCCAACATTTTTTAATGTCTTAGCGGGCAGGTCCCATCAATCCTGACCTGAGCATTACCTTTTAAGACTTGATGCCTTTATGACTATGGCCTTCAATCATCTGCTTTTGGTAACCTTGTTTAGACATAATTGCTGGTATTCTTAAAGAAATTCTAACTTAAAGGGATGGCCGATTTAAGTATATTAAGTTTTCATCTTGATAGATGGATCTCCATCCCAAAACGGCTTATTATATTCAACGAAACGAAATGAAACAGGCTCAGTGCACCTATTGGATTACACGCTTTATTCCGTCATAGTGTAAAATGTATGATTACGGAATAAAGCGTGTATCCAATGGGTGCACTGAGCCCGTTTCATTTCGTCGAATATAATAAGCCCCCAAAACCCCATCTGTAACGTTTAGTGCCGATATTTCAATGTCTTTTGATGTGAGAGCTTAGCGGGCAGGTCCCATCAATCCTGACCTGAGCATTACCTTTTAAGACTTGATGCCTTTATGACTATGGCCTTCAATCATCTGCTTTTGGTAACAAAATAGCTGGTATTCTTAAAGAAATTCTAACTTAAAGGGATGGCCGATTTAAATATATAAAGTTTTCATCTTGATAGATGGATCTTCATCCCAAAACCCAATCTGTAATGTTTAGTGCCGATATTTCAACGCTTTTTGATGTGAGAGCTGAAAATGTGATTTTGTAATCCCCATAGAGTACTCTGTAAAATTAATATTGGTCGACCAAAAATTGGGCACATTTTCACTGATAACTTCGTAAGCAAACATCCTTTACTGAACACAAGATTTCACAGGGTAAATTAGAAAATAGTAGCTTTCTTTGGATACCAATATGACGACTTCTGGTAAATCTGGGGACAAAGCTATTAGTGATCGGACTATGTCCCTTTAAGACACCGGTTTAAATGACAGTTGAACTTGCCACTGAAACACAAGGCAAAATCGATCAAGAGTAGGGTGTAAACCCATAGCAATACCAAGTCATCCTGGAACCTTGGTCATCATCTGAATCCGAAAAACTGAATGGATCTCCCCAGGCTAGCAATTTCATGGGCCTCACACACACCAGGGACTTTAGGGATATAAAATGGCATTACTGACCTCCCGTCAGCAAACGTTGTGGGTACACAAGTGATATTGATAGTTGCAGTTTATTGAAAAACGGCCATCAGAGAGACCTCTGGCTAGAAAACTAGGGCAAGTTGCGGTCAGAATTGCTATACATCTCGTTAGCTTTGAGTAGGGGTTCCCAAATGCACTGCGCTAAAACAAATGGAAACAGCGAGAGCAGCTGGGAGCTGAGAAAGCTGAGGAAAAAAAAGTCAGGGGGGGCGAGGAAGGGAAAGGGGGGGGGGGAAGGGGAGGGAGGGGAAAGTTAAAAGTACAAAATATGAGGTATAACAAAATAACACAAAGCATGCAAGCGCTTTAATTTACCTTTGATATCATCCACAGGTGACTACCTCCCTGTAAAGTCGCCCACCTGTGCATCCCTTCAGTAGTTAAAAAACCAGCTCATAGCACATGATAGCTCTCTCATGCAAGTTACATCCATTTTCAACTCCCTAACAATATATCAAGCTGCCGGGACACTGCAGTGTGTGCCGTTCAATGCTAGCTATTCATCAATGAGCTGAGGAATGTGACGTGGATTTCTCAACAATAGTTCATCGGTCTAAGTGTTACATCTAGAGTCTATGGGCATAAAGTACCTCATGTGACTCTATTCTATCTGGAACTGCAGTTAATTAATGGTAGATACACAGTCTTTGATAGATTATAAAATATGCATTCAAAGATTTCTGCTTGAATGAAGTGACCAGTTTCAATCAAGGCTATTTTAAAAGCGCATAACATATTATATTTTGCCAGCATTACAACTTCCCATAAGCTATAGATTGGTCAGAATGCATGAAATATTTTTGAAAAAAAAAACTAGAAGGAAGAGAGAACTTTGTGTGATTTAAGAAATGGACATGACAGGATTGTAGAGGGCTGTGGCAGTCAAGAAATTGCAAATTTCCATTAGTTCCATCACCGTTAAAAGCAAAATCTTGTGGTAATACAGAGAGTTGCATCATCCTTAGGTGAATAATTGAACATGTGAGGAACATACAAAATTAGAAGAAGAAACCCAATTTTGCATGTTTCTAATCCTTACAATAACAGTAATAAAGGGAAAAGACAAAAAACAGATATAAGTAGGGGATTGTGATGCTAGGAGGGATTATGAGAAAAAGTAAATGCGGAAAGGAAAGGGAGGAGAGAGTAAAGAGGTTCTCCCCCTCCAACCCTTCTCACAGGTGACGCCCCCTTCCGTCCCCTCCCGACCTTCCACCCCCTTCCCCTCTTACTATCCTCCTATCGCCCTTCTCCACTACTTTTGCACCACCACCGCCCCCCTCGTCGTTCCCTTTGCTGCCTTCTTCGCATCGCGTAGGGGACAAAGCGACAAGAAAGAACGCGAGAGAGAGGGCGAGCAGAAGAGGAGGAGCAGGGGGAAAGAGGAAAGAGAAAGACAAGGGGAAGGAGAGAAAAGGAGAACGGGGAAGAGAAAGAAAAGGGAGCGAAAGTGAGAAAGAAAGAAGGAAGAAAAGAAAACGAAACGACGTACCCAGACCTGAACAAGAAAAGGAAAGCGACACAAGATCCGGCAGACCAGCATGAGACTCATCTATTCACTTCTTTATGCCCTCCCTCCCTCCTTCAGTCCTTATACTACCCTCCCTCCCTTCCTGGTCTATCCCTAGCTTATCTCTCCCTCACCTGAATCATCAGCTTGGCTGGTAGCAAGTCTGCTCCTTTCCAAGTCCCAAACCTGACACATGGCCTGAAGAACGGAAAAGAAGGGGAATTTCCCCACCTGTTTGGTTTCTGCCTTCTGCTGCCTATCAAGGCTTACTATTCAAATCCAATAATGCTCTATCAGGTATACTTTGTGTGTCCTCTGGCCAACAGAGACCTACATATTACCAATGGAGACACAGCGATTGATAAGTCAAGTGGAGATCATCGTGTCTGTACAATACAAAATGAATAAGCTACTTTTGTTGGGAAATTCATGCAAGTTTTGATTTATAAGGTGATAAAGTAAGTAGAATTAAAAAAAAGTCTTTCTATTGAAAAAGAAAGAGGTGTTAATCAAACAAAGACATCAAAATGATCAAAGATATTGTCATAGCATGATTTGGTACAAACTTGATATTTTGGGCACACAAATCCATAGGTTAAAGCACTAGCAGTTGATCACGTGAAAGAGTCTCAAAATATTTGAAATTTTGCACGAATAGCTGAAAAGTGAAAGATTAATAAGCATGTCTAATTGTCATTAAGTTATCTTTTTCAACTGAAACCTGACAGAAAAGGAAGAAAACAGCCGTGTTCAAAGATTTGATAATCCATTCAAATTAATGTTGGAGTTGAGTAGTAAGTGTCCGTATGGACAGTAAGACTAAATAACCGAGTATGCTTTATTTAGGTGTTTTTTATCTATAATTGCAGGTTATGTAGGATATCTATACTTGTTCCAAACATGCAGAAAGCGATTTTGATGATTTTTTCGATTTTCTGAGTAAGCAAATCCGATAGTGCTAAAGAGGGATCATCAAGCCTGAAAAAAGTGAGGGGAGGAACTGGGTAAAATTGTTGTGAAATTGTCATCACTGCCGGGAATTTTTTTTAGCAGAGAGAGACCACTCTAAAACGCTTCATAGGCAGCAGGTATCTAATGCGCTGGTCACGGTTCTTCTGCGGAAACTGTAGTCAATATTTATCATGCCATTCGGCAATATCTTGTTTTGTTTTGAAGCCCCGCCCCGTAATATGGACGTCACAATTGACCCCCTAGCTTACTGGAAAAAAAAGGTTTAGACAATATCTTCGCACTTCTCAGTTAAAAGTTGTTAAAGAGACAAGGCATGCATTTCTCACGTGCGAAAGGTGGCCTATTGACCTAATGTAATTGGAGCGTATATTTGACGGATGGAATAAAGGAGTATTAGTACAGTATGCACTTTATTCCGTAAGATTAGAATTATAAACCTCCTAAATATAGGAAAGTTGCATTTTTTCTTATAGTAGATTTAGGACTCCGCCACTCAGTTCTTCATTTCTCATGGCGTTGAAACGGGTGGTGTGAAGTTTTATGTCTTGATTTTATACCACCAGAGTCACTCTTACAAGACGGCCGTCAACCGATATTGTTCTGTTTTGATGCGTTCTTTCTTCTTTTTCTTTCTTATGGCAACATTTGCGTCTAGAAGGTCGTGCCGTTTGACGTATTATGACCAGACTTCCACCAAATGACGCATTGAGTTGTCCGATTCATTTGTCATATGACTTTGACCTTGTATGACCTTTGACCTGACAAGACATTAAATATTGTAATTTAAGTTGCCAAAAAAGATTCTTATTCTAAGGATTATTGCCAATATCATTTAAAACTTTTTCGACGAACCAATGACAACATGCTTGATATAGATGTTCAGGGAATGGGTCAAAAGGTCATTACGGGGGTCATTTGCGGTATGAAAGCCAAAAATATGTTCATTGAATTGGCAAAATATCTTCTTCTACAGGTTTACGCCGATATAACTAACTTATTCAGTAAGAAGATCCACTGACCCATGCTACAGATCGGGTGTTCAGGAATAAGGAGTCAAAAGTCATTAAGGGTCATCCGGTCAAAACAAAAGATATTTAAAAATTTTCAAATTTTTATCTCAAATGTAAACATAGCAGAGAAAGTAACATAACCTTCAGAATGCATGTATGTTAGCCAATGTTTGCAAGGTATTTTTATTTTGGAGGGTCAAAGGTAATTTACAGATCATTTCCGGTTTTGAGCTTAAATAACTTATGAATTTTTATCTCCAGAAATAAGCAATGCAGATTTTTAAAATTAAACCTGGGAACAATGCATTTTGGCTGTGTACATGAGGTTTTTTTTATATGGGGTCAAAGTCATTAAGGGGTCGATCGAATGGTCAAGGTGTCAAAAAAAATGCATAAAAATAAGACCAATTGGCTATATTTCAGCCTATTAGAAGCCAGATAAAGCCCGTTATTTGCTACAGTGAGTTAACAGTAATAGTAGGGTAGTCTATGATCGTATTTATTGACCCAAAGTCAAAGTTCAAGGTCAAAGGTCAAAATGTACAAACAACTCCGGATGAGCTGAAATTTGTCAGGAATAATGCCAGTGAAACCTAAATGCAAAAACAAGTACAGTTGACCCATCCGGACCCCAGGGGGTGCACATGATAGGGTTGTTAAAAGGTCCCAATTCCTGACATGCTTGGATTGGGTCGAAACTCAATAACCAATAAGATCCTTTAACGTGTAACTATAAAAATTACTCATTGGTCAACAAAATACACTCATGGGTCAAGATATAGCATGGGTCAAAGGTCATTCCTAGTGATTCACGGCCGTCTTGTTCGCCAGTCTCTGATGGCTAGTCCTTCTTCGTTAACTCTACCCCCAGAAAATACTAAACCTTCTTTTGATGGTATAATTACCCAAAAGAAATACCCTTTTCTAGTCCTCCAGATGGGTGATTAGATTAAAATTATTTTTTAATAATGTTGATGCTATAACATTATATACTCCTGTGTACCCCCCACTGCTGGACTTTAGTACAGCGCTGTCTGTGGTGGAACAGGCTGGTATAACAGGAGTTTATAATAAAAGCTTGATCGACCCCCTATATTACACACTCCTGGTATACCCCCATGCTATACTTTAGTACACGATTGTTATGGAACCAGGTATAACAGGAGTATTATCTTGCTTTAATTTGGGAACAAATTTAATAATTAAACACCTGTTCGTAAGAAAAAGAAAAGGGGATCTTTTGGGGTAATTTATACATCAAAAGAGGGGTTTAGTATTTTTTTTTTTTGGGCGGGGGGATGGTAAGACGGTAGAAAGAAAGGAGGGGGCAAGGTGGTAAAAATAAGACATAACAATATTCAAACCCTGCGGGGGGATCTCACATTGGAGGAAGTATGGGTATGTGCAGCCGAAGACCCTCATTTTCAGGCTCTTTTTCAGTTCCCGTGACCCCATTAGGACCATTTCAGTTCCGAGAACAATACTTTTTCTGTCCAAGCATATTTACCAAAGTTTTCGAAAACACCTAAAAATAGCTGGAAAGTTGAGGGAAAATAGCAAGCTTATTTTCTGAAATTTTTGGGAAAACCTAGTTCCAGAGACCCCATTTTTGGGCCGCAAATCAGCTACGGAGCCTCAATTTTTAAAATCTGGAGGCACATATCTACAAAACAAAAAAGTGGATTGGTACATGGAGGTAAAGTGGGATTATGAACAACAATACATCGCATGAATTATTCGAACTCAACTTATTTGCCAAACAAACAATTTGCCCATGCCTGGTAGCTTGGCAGACAACAGGACAGTAATTAAGTTGGAGCCTGGAGGATTGATGGGAATGTTTTCTTGTTGGGCACCCCTTCCTAGGAGGCCAAAGTATGGTATGTACGAAATCTATAAATAAGAGAGGGCCCAAATCAAATACCATGCTTAGTTTTTGAGTACCTGCCAGATCACTACAACCTAAGCACCAAACATTGATTTTTTGGTAGTTTTTTATATTTATACCAATAATTCAGAGGTGTGAATAATTAAATTTTGTTGCGGTCAACTCGAAATCAATGAGGCGGCCAAAAATGGCTGTCGTTTTACTAACGACAGTATTTTGAGGGTAATGTCCTATGTGAGCCTCCAATCACCTAGTGCGTGGGGTGTCAGTTTGAAGATTAAGATAATTTAATTATATACATGATTGTACCAACTTTGTGGGTTTCATTGTTCTCCTACACACCGTTTGGGCCAAAAAGGCCTCTTTTTCCATTTTTGTCAAAAAATGGTGCGGACTGATATACGTTCTCCCCCCATATATCAAAAAATTGTCTTCATAAATGCAGATCAAGACTTCTTCAGGAATTTGCCCCCCATATAATATGCATTTTGGGTGAAAAGCAGGCTCATATCCAGGGTTACTGAAAGTATAGTGTCATAAGGATGAATGGGGTTCTTAATCACAAAACAAAAAACGCCCTTTTTTTGCACATTTTCTCTAAACACATGAACACATGTGGGTCACTACCATATAAAAGCTATTGACATTTTTTGATCACCTCTAACTATAATAAAGGTTTTGATTTCAGTTGCCTCTTACTGATGAATAAGGGGGGGATCTGGGCTCCGGGCATGGTAATCGCGTAACCTCTAAATCCAGATTGCCGGCCAAAATGGCCGCTGTGTTTTGACACAAATTACAGTTTAAGGATAATACGTAAGCAATTGCGTGTAGCATAGTGTTCAGCCGCTGCAAGTTGTCCATTCAAATGTGCAAGTTGCCAGAAAGGTGTGATATAAAATATCATTTTGAAGTTGGTTACAGTGTTGCCCATACTTATGCAACAGGCTATACACACGATGAAACAAGTACCGTCTTGTCTTTCGTCTCAGCTCTGATGGTTCTTCCCACTCTATACAGCATAAATATCTGCATTGATAGGCTGGGTCTTGCAATCCTTTGGGAGAAGAAGTGAAAAAATACCCTGTACATGTATTCCAGTTTGGCGGGAAAAAACAGTAGGTGGAAGGGGTAAAGCGGCAAACTTGCAGCCAATTAAAATTTTGAAAAAATTCACCCAAAGGACCCCATATTTTTTGAAAATTTACCAATCCTGTCAAAAAAAGAACACCTATTGGGGGGAAAATTTGACAACATCTAAATTAAATTTTCAACCCCACCAAAAAGACTTTTTTTTTCGGAAAATTTGCAAAAATCTCACCCAAAGACCCCATTTTTGGGAAAATTTTGCAAATCGTCACGCAGAAAACCGCCTATTTTTAAAGCAATTTGTCGGTCTGTCGCCCAAAGTGAAGGACCTTATTTTTGTCAGTCCTGTCACCAAATGCATCCATGCGATTGGAAAGCGAAAGCGTAGTTTACACCCATCTCAATTCATAGGTGAGTGCCTCCAACCCCACGGAGTTCCAAAACAAACAGATGGTTGCTGAGCAGTAAATCATCCAATCAATTTGAATTTAATTTGGAAAGCTGTACAATCCATCCAATAGCCTGTGGAGATGGAAGGTCTTGTACTCGAGTGATACAGGGCCTATTATGATGTACGCGTGGTGTTGGCCTCAGTACTTTTTTATGTAGGGGCACCTCTGGCAAGGCAAGAAGTTGGGGGGATCAAATCTCCCAGAACTAAAAATGGTGAACCGAAGTTTAATTGAACCTGTAAGTAGAGGGAGGGAGGATGTAGATTCTTGGACCCGGCATAAAAGGCATACAACGGCCTTCAGAGAATGTGGTATCATTCTCTAGAGCCCACAATACAAACCTCTTTCTTTGGCCCTTGAAAGAAAAATACAGCCTGAAGTGAATGAGCGCCAGAACATCACATGCTGATTCTCAAAAGTTTGATCAATGGCTTGTGACTTGATGAACATGTTCTAGAAGCAGTTATTGTCAGAAATAGACCATTGCTTGAAAATCCATACAGTCCACAAGCAGCTGATGTATGCCAATACCATGGCATCGGCATCCGGGACGCGATATGTTTTCCGTAGCTAGTTAAAGAGGACATGAGGAAGATTCTCCAGAAAGAAGCGACCCCAATTTTTTTCGAACCCGGGTTTTTTTTGCATATTTGGAATGCTTCCAATTATTAGATCACACATGAAGTGAATTAAGTCGAAGTACGCCGTCTTTATGTAATAATATGATGATTTTGTAGTTATTTCTGTCGTGCACGAAGGAAGGAAAGTCAAAGCAAGGTTGTTTCTATGGGGACAATTTAATACGATAGTCAGCAGAGTTCAAACCCAAGGTTTTTTTTTTTGCTGTTTTCTTTTGTACTTGTTTGTGCAAAAATCTTCGAAGTTCTTGGTAGGTGGTATACAATCGATCAAGTGCAATTTGAGAGAAATTCGTATCTAAAAAAAATTCTCCTCCGGTCACTTTAATATTACCAAGTCGAACTATGGAAAATATTTTGCATACGGGACGGTATTACGACAACATCAGATGGTTGTACCGACGTGATGGCAAAGTGTGCATGCAGGATTAGTCTTCGATTCTTGCAATTTCCTCCAACTACAGATTTACTCTGAATTTCGGGTTGTAAATTCATAGCATGGGATCCCAATGTTGCAATAGACAAATACACATCCATCTACCTAGCATCATTGGTTCTTTTCACTATTCAATTAAGGCTGCCTCAGAGATTTCCGAGAAGGGCGCCCTAAATTTTAAACAAATCATGTTTTTTGCAGACATAAGCTTGCCTGTCCTTGTGAAATAGCTAAGTTCAGATTGAAGTCCGTCATATAAAAATCACAACTTTGTTATAAAATTCTGTATTGCCCTCTACACGTTGGCGATGAGCATTTTAGGTGACTGTTTTTATTTCACTTGACTATTTTCAATTAATAGACAAAAAAAATTATATTTCAAAAAATCATGAGTCCGCCTTTAAGAAATTGCTAAGGACTTCTTGAACCTCCATATCTTAGGACCTTCTTAGGATCAACTTGTTCGGTCTCGTCCCCCTCTTAGGGCTAGGACAATTATTTGGAGAAGCTTGTCTTCGACTGTTCTATCCTGGATTTCCATTTTATTGATATTCGGTATGTAATTACACAACCCAATCACATGTTGCTGATGCATGGAGCGAAACTTGTGTTTCATTACCTGATTTTACATTATTGTCTCCGCCAAATCACAAATATTAATTAAATATTACAAAATTCAAAGTCTACATAATGGCCAAAGCATCCAAAATAACAAGAAAGAGTTGTTGGGCTTGGTTTTTCCTCTGTGTTTGGACCAAACTTCTCATTCTCCTGCATAAAGCACCAGACTTTGATGTTTGCGGGACACAAATCTGTTGCTAGTGAACAGTTTGGCAGTGGTTAGAGTGGATAATCAAGAAACTTATCGATGTTAAACCATAGGGCCATTGCAATGACTGCCATATTTAAAAAAGATCTCCAGTGATCCCATCGTAAATTGAACACCCCTCTTAATGGAGCATTCTGGGCTTGGTCATTTAAGGTGAAGTTGAGTGTATAGTGCAAGTTTTGGCAATTAATCGTAAAAGCTAGGCTGAGCTTGAAGGTCTCCGATTCTCTGCACCATCAGCAGTTAGCCCTGGTTTTCAGTTATCGGCTAATATTCATCGTTGATCAAATTGGGGGGAGAGACAGTTCTTTCCTTATCTCCTAGGAATTCAACATGTCATTTGCCAACTTTCCGAGGTCTGCTTCCGGAAGCAAAAAATAATTAAAAATTGAGAATAATGAAAAACAAGGCCTCAAGCATCAGCAAAGAATGCCCATTGTGATACCCTACAATATCAATTAAACAAAAATGCTGATCAGCGAAGGCAGCTTCGCCCAAACCATGGCTAGCCCAAACAACGAGTTGACAAAGCGGATCTTAACTTAAGAAATCTCTAAGAGCAGTGGCGTATCGGGGTGGACGCTCTGCTGGGGCAAATTTCCATTCTTGGGAATTATTTTCCCTCTCCCGGGGGGGTCAAAAAAGGCCATTTTTCACGGTCAGAGGGCTTTAAAAAACGGTGATTTTAAGATTTTGCCCATTTTTTCCCGGTCAAGTCGTCGGGGGGGGGCAACCTGCCCCCCCCTGCCCCAGCCGTTCGCCAGTGTCTAAGAGACAGGAAGTTCAAGGAGTCCTTGGCTATTTTCTTAATGGAAGAGTGCAAAGTCTACCACGTATGTCTTAAGATTATAGATAGAAGTGATCCTATTTGCAACATGGGATCACATGAATGCTATGAATAAAAGCCAGAGAACAGGCGTCTTTATGATGAAATGCTGCTGAGAAAAATTCCAGGGTTTAACCTATATGTTGGAGAACCTGATAAAAGACTAATCCTGCATGCCCACTGTTCACTTAAAACACCCCAGCCTTGAGGTGGTTGTAATATTTTCTCCGATACCGTGGTTCCCATGGTATTGGATCAGCTGCTTGTGGGACTGGGATGGATTTCCCACCGTAATGTATATTTCTGATCAAAAGAGCGAGAAAACACACGTTACATCAATGTCACAGTAATTGGAACAAAAACTTGAGAATCAGCGATGTGATAGGTTATAGAAGTTCGTCACGGACAGGCATTGACAATATGTCTGCTTTCGAGGAGAGGGAAAGTTATGATATTGTGGCACTAAAGATGATACCACATTCCTTGAAGAAACTTCCCCGCAAGACGGGCCATGGATATGAATTTGTAACAGCTCAAGTGAAATTCAAATGGATTGGATGTACTATATACCAGAACCATTTGTTTTGACGACCATGTTGCTTTGGGATAACAATGCGATTTGCCACTTCCAACCAATGTGGGGGCAAGAAAATGACCCTGAATTGTACAGGGATTTGCATTTGTCCAAGGAGTGCAAGAATCCGCTATAAATGCACTATTTATCCTGGAGAACGAGTCATATCATGAAATGTTCAAGAAACTTTCACAGATTACGAGTCCAGACACAGATGATATCTACTAGTATTACTTATAGTAGTATTCTTCGCGTATACTTGGGAAGAACAATACAGAACCTAGATAAAGGGACAAAATGAATCTGCGTTCATCATGTATGTATTGCCTAAGCATGGGCAATATTGTCGCAACTCAAAATCTAGTTTTATCACAAGTTTTGGCCCAATTTGCATATTGAAAAATGAGCAACTTGTAGCAGTTAAGATGCTACAAGCAGTTGTTAAGTAGGTAGTTTCTATTGAAGAGCTATGTAAAATAGCAAGTGTTTAAGTGAAAACAGCATCATTTGGGTTCCTGGGTGGCATTTTGGATTGCTATTATATGCGTACTTCTAGATATGTACAAAACCTTAAAAATTATATGAGCACACTGTCCAGTTAAGGAGTACAGATGGCTAAAAACGTTTTTTTTGTGATCGTGACACATTTTACTTGGATAAATAACTTTTTTACAGAATATGTTGTAGAGCTGGCCTTTTAACAGGGCATATGTATGGGACAAAAGCCTTCAAAGTTGATAATTATAGAATAAGAATTTCATTGTCTCTATTTCTGTGTCTCTTTTTGAAAAAAAAAACATCAAAAACTACAGTTTTGCTGCATATAATTTCTTATTATACCACTTTTAAAACCCATCAAGCATGGTATAAACCTGTAGAAAATTTATTTGCTTTAAAAGACACAATCAGATGCTGATTGGGAGGCTTTCTTCAAACCGTTATGCTTAAAAAACATGTTTTGTCAAAGCAGCGGCCATTCTGGCCGCCATCTTGGATTTAGGGTTCCCGCAAAAAAATGACTCAGCAAGGCGATTGCAGCAAAATGAAATCAAAACATTATTATAGGTGATAAAAATCTGTCATATAGCATTTTATATGGTAATGCAACACACAATTGTTCAATGTGTTTAGAGAAAAGAAAATGTGATAAAAACTGGCGTTTTTGATTAAGTCCCCATTCATTCTTAGGCATTATAACTTTCAAGTTAAACTGGCTATGATCAGTGCCTTTCACACAAAATGCTAGATTTATGAGGGCAAATTCCTGAGATGTCTTGATCCAATTATGAAGAAACAATTTTATATTATGAGGGATGAACATATTTCAAGTCCGCATCATTAGGTTTTTTGTAAAAAATGGCCAAAACTATGCCTTTGTGGCCCAAACGGTGTGTGTAGATAACAATGAAACCCCAAAAATATGGTATCCCATCAGGTAGATAATTAAATTAACCTTCAATATGGACACCAAGAAGAACAATGTGATTGGAGACTCACATAGGACATTACCCGCAAAAATACTGTCGTTAGCCAAAACGGCGGCCATTTGGCCGCCATCTTGGATTTCGACGGTGACCGCAACAAAATTAATAGCAAACATCTGAATTATGCGTATATCATAACAAACTACCAAAACAAATCAGGTGGTTGCTTATTTTGTAGTGATATGCCGAATTAACTGCTTTTTTTATTTTGGCCCTCCACTTAAAATGCATGTTGAAACACTGACATTGTTTTTAACCCTCTTGATTTTTGACCAAGTTAGATGTACATATCGCATGCAGATATGGTTACCAACTTTGGGTTGTAGCCCTCGGGTCTACAACACTGAGATGTGGGCAGTAGTAGTTAGTATACAGAAACCAAAAAAAACTAACGGGGGGACAGGAGACAACAAAAAATTAAGAAGTTTACAAGAAAGTATGTTCCCCTTAACGATATTACAGGGAGATAACGGCTTGTTACTTAAGTTTCTCCTCGTTATGACCGATCCCTAACTGCAATAAGAAAAGGAAATAGCGAAATTTTAATTATGTGTCAGCTATTTCACATGTCTTGTTACAAAAAATGGGGGCAATACCATGTGCTTTGACAGCTGTATCGACCTTAGTAAAGTGGGACTAACATCGGAAGGAAAGTCACGAAACATTCAGTCACATGATGTAATCTCATTCCAAACCCGCAATACAGTGTGAGTGCGTGTATGTAATACACTAAGGTACGCGGCTGATACGCAAGATGGACTCGTTTTGATTTAACGTCTTCCAAAACAATAATAAAGAATTGTTTGATTGTTAAAACAAATCTATGCTGAAGCAGCACGGTTTCCAGAGGTTTTACTTTACGCTATTTGCGAATGCAATGGATTCAAAAAGAAATATAGGGGAACAAAGAATGGCTGAAAGTCTACCACTACCTGTGGATGCAGTTTTGAGAGGGTAAGTGCCTCCTACATGGGACTTTTCATTACAAAAACTTTGATGTCATTGTTTCAACATGCATTTATAGATGTCGTATGTACCATATTTTTGCCCACTATTACATCATGACAATGTCTTATTGACCCGACCGTCGGGTCAATAGTAGTTCTGGTAACCAGGACAGAGGTCAACATTATCGTTTTAAATACTTACTCTTTTATCATCTACTGACCTTGAGGTCAGTAGATGATTAACGAGTAAAGTCGTGTTAAAAGATAAAGTGACCTCGATCTGGTTACCAGAACTAGGCCTGGTTACCAGAACTAGGCCATAGCCACTTCCAAATAGGGAAACAGCCTATTGTTTCTATGAAATGTAAGCATACACAATCACCTTTTGTTTTCCTTAAGTTCTTCTGTAACCAATAAAAGGTAGGGAGGGATAAAGTCTTGTCTTGGTACTGGCCAACATCCTTAGGATTCAAGCGGTCAGGAAGGTTGTGGCGTGTGGTGTTATTATCGAGTTTTGTTGTGAAACATATTTGAAGAGTGAGGTGATTGGATATTGACAGTGTTCTGGGATCAGTTCATGGAAAGAATGAATATTCATACAATCTCCTTGTTTTGTGTAGCAATGGTGGCAATAGCTTAGGAATTGTGGAAGGCGTGCTTGACGGGGTAGGCTGGGTAGCAGGTTTCGGTTGGAAGAGACAAGTGACCTAATTCGGCTTTGTTGAAAGATGGTGATTCTTCTTGATTTTATGCCGAGTTTGGAGAGATTCCCATTCCAGTGATTTAATCAGTTGGTACACTGCCTAGTGAAGAGTAATTGTTACGACAAAACGTGCAGCTCTTTTTTGAATCTTCTATGGGTTGTTGAGGGTTTCGGTATGCGGATCCAAACCGCATAAGAGTATATTCCAATAACGGCCCGGACAAATATTTGTACGCAGGCCTCTTTGGTTTGTTGGAACATGAAAATAAGTTACGCTTGATAAAACCCCAGTGATCTGTTATCTTGGATGTTATGTCGTGGATATGTTTATTCCAGGTTGAGTTTTGTTTTATGAAACACCAAGTAGGGGACCTTCTGTTTCACTTCTAACTTTGAGACTCAGCAGTTTAGTGGATTCAAAAGTATTTAGGTGATCTTGAGTGTTTTTTTAACTTCATGACAAAAAACCAAATTTGGGGGGGGTGGTGAAGTTTAACTGCCCAATTTGCTCCATTTAAACTAGTGTGTTTTGTTTAGGTCATTTGAAGGGTCATGTGAGTCTATGTCATTTTGTATTTCATGATAAAGGACACAGTCATCTGCGAAATAAATGGAGAGATGACTGTATGTTATCAGAGAAGTCGCTTGATGTATGTGAGGAAAAGAAAAGGACCAAAGCACCGTGCCGAGGGACGCCTGCTGCTGAAAAAACAACCTACAGTCCATGCAAATGTCACCACCGGACGACGACACTCTGTTCATGGTGCCTGGAAAGTGCTAATCCATCTGTTTGTATTTTGTATGCCATATTTTGTTATCGAGACCTTTGGCTTAATCATGAACCGTTAAAATTAATTGACTTTCACATGAGTGTTGACTTCGTGAACCTGTGCTGTTTCGGTAAGAATAGAATATTTGTCAAATGAAGCCACAATTTTGGTTGATAGTCCCATAATTGGGACTTAACATGACATTTCGTTAACAGTAGTGCCTTTAACACTAAATATGTGAAGTCCAAAACACACGACGTGTAAACAGATAGGGACTTTTTGTGTAGCCTTAAAATTGCGACCACTGACAGGCATTTCACCTCCAATTTCATATAATCTTACCTGATTCCGATCATAAGCCTCACCGGTGCTTTCGCTAAATGCTCTTCCACATTTAGCACCAGTAATATCAATTTGGAAATGCGTGAATGAGTTAAAAATAGTGACTTTTTCTCAGAAATACAGCGATGTTGTTGAAAAGTAAGTCTTGTTTATGACCAGGGGGGGATGGCTGATGGTTGGCAGAAAACGCCCAGTATAAAATAAGGTGGTTTCAGCCCAGTGACGAATCATAGAGTATGTTTATTCATCCCTTCAGTAGTCTCATTTTCGTTGGGAGGATATGCAATAATTATAGAATTGGACTGGCTGGTAAAGGAGCCAACCGACGTAACGTACGCATATTTACATAAATAATTGAAGGCATTTC